>CABHPH010152867.1:0-13721 GCA_902168325.1 Peromyscus nudipes
GCCGCCATCTTGACTCGTCTCCCCGTAATACAATTTTTTGATCCTTGAATGTTGTTATTACCAACTACATGTCAGTATGGTAGGAGCGGTGTTATGATGGGAGCCACTTAAGGAGTAGCACACACAGCGATCTGAGTGAGTGAGGTCAAGGGTCTGGGTCTCCTTTGCTTGGCAGGGGTCATATGAGATCAGAGTCAGAAACAGCATGGAAGGAGGAAAGTCCCTGGCTATCCAGAACTTGGTGAAGAGCAGAAAATTGTGGGTTCCCAGGATACAATGATGTTGACAGGAAGACTTCCAGGTGGGGCTTTCCTACTGCAACTGTTACCACAGGCCTCCAGGCTGAGACAGCAAAGAGGCATCCCTGCTGGGCAACTGTATAACTTCTCTTCTTCTAGATTCTGCTGCTCCTCCACAACGGTTCAGCAGCTCCTCAGCAGTTCCTTCAGGTCCTCAAGTCTGAGCATGCTCAATGTACCAGGCCACTGTTATGTAAATATTAAGAGCTGTGGCCTTGTAGGAGTAGGTGTGGCCTTGTTAGAGGAGGTATGTCCCTGGGTGTAGACTTTGAGGTTGCAAATAACCATACCGGTTCCAGGCTTTTTCTCTCTGCCTGTATATCAGGATGGGTATATACCAGAGTGGTACAAATGGTTCTTGAGATAGATCAAATTTCAGCTTTTTGAGAAACTGCCTCACTTATTTCCATAGTGGCTGTAGCAATTTGTACTCCTCACAACCATGAGTAATTGTTCCCCTTTCCTCATATTCTCACCCCCACCTACTAACTAATATTTAAAGTGCTTGAGTTTGTGTATTTTCTACAGGAGGAGAAGAACAGCCTTCAATTTCACCAAGATATGAATCGCACAAGCTACAATAGTGTGGCCTCCCTGCAAAATATACTGGTGCAATTGTGGCACAAATGGAATGGTCGTAACAAACTACCTTTTGTTTGGATTTAAGGCCTTCTTCATAAAATGAAACAAAAACCAGAAACCATTCATGTGGCCAAGATGGGCCCTAGGGGACAGCCTTCCTCTACTGTTCTGCTGAATGAACTTAGCAACTGTTAAAGGAACACTGATAAACTTACAGTGGTTTGGATGTGAATGACCTCCACAATGTATGGGAAGGCTTTGAGCTTTAAAAAAAACCCTCTTTTTTGTTTTATAGAAATCTCCCTGATCCTCTGCCTCTTACAGTCCTTCTGACCATTCTTCCACAATTATCTCTGTGCTTTGGGTGTAGTTGTTTTCTACATGTATCCACTGGGGCTAGACTCCAAAACATAGCATTTTTATTGGTTTTGTCTTTTTGTAATAGTCTCATGTCAGAAAATGGTCTAAGAATGGAGTTGTATGAAGAGAATGCTGAGTGCTTATGAGAAAACTCCAAGAAAACAAGACAAGAATCTTGTGACCTCAGTTTATGTTTCTTCAAAATCACATATTTGTTCTTGAAATATCTTTTCATGCTCCTCCCAGGTATAGTAGGTAGGACTGAGTTTACTTCCGATTACTCATTATTGCTTCTTACTGTTATTCAATTAAATGTTAAAACTGTCCTTTATATGCCTCTATGGAAAAACATGTCTTTGCCATATGTGGCTTGTCTTTATGATTATATACCACTTGAGCACTTGAAAACTTTACTCATGTGATTTCTCTTAAACCTGAGAGTATTATTTGTCTGGTGCTCCGAATAAAGTTGGCGATTGCATGAAACTATAGTCCCCTTCACATATGGGATCCATTCCCCCAGGTCTCAATGTCTCTAGAGTGGTAAATAGTCCCAATTGTAAAGAGACGTTTACATGATGAGATAACGAGAGATAGTCTTCCTCGAGGAAGAGCACACAACTTTTGCTAACCACGATCAAATGGTCAGCTCTGAAAATATACATACAAATAACATTATACATTATGAGCATGATATATCTATATATTTAATATGTTATAACACTGAATGAAGCAAGATGCCATGAATTTGAAAGAGAACAAGAAGGGGTATGAAAAAGACAGGGGGCATAGGAAAGGATTTGGAGGGAGAAGTGAAGTAATGTGGTTATATTGTAATCATAAAAAGGAAAATAACTAAAAAATAAAAGGATTCTCACCATTCATAGTGTATTCTGTCTCTTCACCCTTCTTAGAAATCAAGAAGTATACTCTCAGCTATTCCTACCACTGTGCCTTAGTTTGTCCATCATGGACTTTTATGTTTATAATAGTAAAACCAATTAAACTCCTACATTTATACCGTTGCCTTAATATTGGTATTTTGTCATAACAATAGATCAGTGCACTACTCACCTCCAAACATGGAAGCTTTTTGCAATAGATGATAACACATAGACCCATAACTTGACAGTGTGCAGAGAATGATTGACCTTATAATATTCAGCCTTACATAGGATATTTTTTTCATGTGTCTCTGTCAAGAGACTCGGGGATCTATGCAAAGCAGAAGATGGAAAGATTGTAAGAGCCAGAGTTGCTGGATAAATCCAAGAAAATAGTATTTTCCAGATACAACAGGACTAACGCACTTATGAACTCACAGAAACTGTTACAGCATGCACAAGATATCAACAAATTTATGCCAGACAAAATCACAGCACAGAGAAAGGGAAATGGTCACAAACTTCATTCCTGTCCAAGAAGATATTTGAAACTGATACCTGTTGAGAGAGGGAACAACAATATTCTCCATTGGTTATATTATATAGTATATAATATACTGGTTATATTAACCACAATCCAGGACATGACTCATTCTTGGGAACTATTAGCCAAGTTTATTTTGAGAAACAAAGAAAATGAAATTGAGTAGGTAGGGACAAAGAGAGTATTTGGCATGAGTTGGGTGAGAGAAAATGATACAAACAAAATATATTATATGGAAATTTTAAATGAATAAATAAAAACAAAGCCAGATATATAAATCATGATTTAATAATATAAGAAAACATGAAAAATTAAGGCAATGCAACTTACCAAATGATTACAATTCCTAGGAAAATGACACCCTGTGTCACTGAATTAGAGGTGCAAGGCATAGAACACAAAGGAATGATTATAGGTGTATAAATGAAATAAAAGAATAAAATAATCACTTTGTGAACAACAGAATGAAAAGATGTGATGTGATAAATGAAACAGCAATTCAACTAAAGAGTCATAAATACTAAAGAAAAACCTATGTAAAATGTGAAAAAGAAAAATTATAATTCAAATTGAAAACTTTAGAAAGTCTCATTAATTGACTGGACTGAGTAGAGGGCAGAATATTTGTGTTTGAAACAAGTTGGAGGAATTTGAATGGTTTACCAAGAACAAAAACTAAGTTTTAAAAAAAAAGGAGCAATTGTACATTTCAAGATATACATGACATTGTGAGGAGATAAAATCTGACGTTACGGGAATAGTAGTGATGCATATAATTCTGTAAGCAAAGAAAATCTTCCTAAAAGAATAATAACAGAAGATATTCTTTAGTTAGGCAGATCAAATTGTTAATAGAGCTAAGGTACAATAACAAAAAAAGAAACTTCCCTTTTCATAGTATAATTTAAACAGTAAATATCCAAAACAGAGAAAGCATATTGAAAACAGCAACATAGTAAAAACATATCACAGATAAATCAAGCCATTAGTAATCATGAAGCTTCATCATGACTGATAGCTTTCTTGGTGCTAAAAGTTGCTGTGACTACTACCAGTAATTGTCAATGTTACCCAACCATAAAACTTGTGAGCTATAGTAATTACTGTCCTGGCAAGACATGCCCATTGATGTTACAGTGATATAAACATTATGGATGCAACCAACTGCTTTCTGATTGAATTTTAGAGTCACTCCATAAGAATAACCCATACCTGTCACTATTATTAGGACACAGAACTGTGACTAGAGAGGTCACATGCTCTAAGGGAGAAAATGCTAATACCATTGGGCAATATAGACATAGTATTAAACCAATTCTTAATGGCATCATTATGTACATAGATTAGTATTTCTTTATGCCATATGATGATTTAAGGGGGGGGGAGGGACAGAGAGAAAACTGGTAAAGATGGAGATAATTCAGATAAATGAAAATTCTCAGTCCTAAATAGAACATTTACATCACTCCTCTTCCTTTCAAGGCTCAAGTATCATTATGGAAGAGAGGGTGGGAGGAGTATAAGAGCCTGAGGCTGTGGATGATTCAGATGAAAGTGTTTCTTCCAGATACAGACAGCAGAATATATGAACTCAGTGATTACAGCAACATACAAAAGACATAGGAAAGAAAGACATACCAAATTCCAGCATATAAAGGAGAGGTGGGAATGAAGTTCCATGCTTTGTAGAGGAGCTATTGGTATATGATACTTACTAGGAAAATCAGGATCTCTTTTCTTTAAGAGTAAGTTGACCACAGTAGAGTAGAAGGCCATAGATTCAAGACTATATAGAAAACATAAATTTGAATTTATGGATTAAAACCCAAAAGAGGACACAAAGTTGGACAGATAGAGAAGCAGGTTGGGTTTCAAAGGAATTGAGAGAGAAGAGGTGAATATGATCAAAATACATTGTACAAAATTCTTGAAGATCTAATGAAAAGCAAGCCCATCAGAATAACAATGGATATTTTAGTAGGAAATTTAATAGCCAGGAGGTCTTGGAAGAATGGATTTCAAGTTCTGAGAGGCAATAACTATCAACCTAGAGTATTATAGTTATCAAATCTGTTATTAGTGAAGGATAAACAATAGGTGGAAAATATTTGTTACCACTAAGCCATCTTCACAAGAGATACTTGAGGGAAGTCTTTGAACTTTTATTCCATACAGTACCTGAAATCGTAGCTAGAACAACAAAACAAAAAGACAAATGGTAAGAAAACAAAAGGGAAAGGAAAAAATCTAATTACCCTGATTTGAGGATGATATGAGACCCTATATACTTCATCAAAAAACTCCTAAAACTGATAAATATTTTCAATGAAGTTACAGAATATAAAATTAATGTGCAAAATCAATAGCCTTTCAAAGATAAATATACTGAAAGAGAAATCAGAGATAAAAATCTAATTCACAATAACCAAAAATGATTAAATGATAAAATACTTGAAACTAAACCTGAGAGCCAAAAATAGGAATACAAAGCAATACTACTCCTATAAACTCATCAACTGATGAATAAATAATGAAAATATAGTACACACACAAAATGGGAATTTACTGAGCATCTGGGTCAATGCTATGCACTGCCGAGAGAAAAATGACACACAGTTTAGCAAAGGATACTGGTGTTATCTTCTTGGAGATCTGTAGACATAGTATGGTTGTTTGAATATTAATGGCCCTCAAAGGCTCATATGTTTGAATGCTTGGTCCCTATGTAACCCTCTAGAAAGGATTAGGAAATGTGACCTTGTTGAAGAAAGTTTGCCACGTTTGCAACTTCAAAACCAATCGTGTAAAAATGAATGAATGAATGAATGAATGAATGAATGAATGAATGAATGAATGAATGAATAACCACCACAACTTGGGGCTGGAGAGATGACTCAGTGGTTAAGAACACTGACTGCTTTTCCAGAGGACCTCGGTTCAATTCCCAGCACCCACATGCCAGCTCACAACCATCTGTAATTCTAGCTCCAGGGGACCTGACACCCATGACAAAACATCAATACACGTAAAATAGAAATAAATTAATTTAAGAAAATGGAAAGCCCATCCATGGCCACCTTTCTCTATCTCTGTCTCTGATTCTGTCTCTATGTCCCTTTCTCTTTCTGTAACTTGTAGATTAGATGTTAGCTCTCAGCTACTGCTCAAGCTTCATGCCTGCCTGTCTGTCTCCTTATATCTGCCATGATGGTCATGCATTAATCTTCTGAACCTGTAAGCGAGCCTCCTATTAGATGTTACTTTTTAAGAGTTGTTTTGGTCATAGTGTTTTATCATGGCAATAGGACAGAAAAATACAATAACTTAAAATGAGAGTATCACTTCCTACCTCTTTCTTTTCCTGTCCCCAAACAATAGTAAGTGAGCTACCATGAAAAGTTTGAGACCTGTCTATGTGAGACTTTTTTCTATTCCCTATACATAGGTTTCATAATAATTTATTGGCACAGCATTATCTTCGACATGGTTCTCTTTAGTTGGTCTTCTTTATTAAAATTGGTATATTTTCATCTTAAAATGTATAGATAGATTTAAAACAATTTCATAAAGTAAATAGGCATTATTTGAATAGTCTTAGTTTTTATATTTAAGAGGCCCTTAATTTTTTTTTGCATGAAGATTGCTAATAACAATTAAACATAATTGAATCCCCAAAATGTAGTTATTCCAAAAGTAGGTCCGTTAGTGACTGATTTCATTTTTTTTCTTTCTTGACATATATTCATTGTTTTTCAGTTATAATACATATTAACAAGTTTTCTAATGACATTTCCTATACTTTGGGCCACTAACTTTCCTTCCCATGAGAGCAATAATTTGCTCTTATGATGCATTTTCTGATGCTCTAATTATACTTTTGGTGTCATAAGTAAATCTACAGACTTCTCACTGAAGTTAATGAAGACTCTAAGAGAGACATGCTGTCCATTGTAAAGAACACTTCTTTTAAAGTCTGTTTTGAAGACTTTTAGTGAAAGAGGTAAACAAATCACATGGGTTTAACAAGATAATTGCCAGAGATTCAATGTAAATGTATATTATTTTACAAAAGGTATTTGAGCTGGTATGGGGAGCTATATCTATAATCCCAGCAGTTAGGAAGTAATATCAGGAAGATCAAGAGCTCAAGGTCATTCTCGGCTTCATAATGGGTATAAGGCCAGCCTGGGGTTCAGGAGACCCTGCCTCAAGACAGACAGACAAACAAACAAATGGTGTGTGAAACAATCTTTAGAAAATATATGCCAGCATTTCTTTCAAATATATTATAATTACTCTGCATTATACTCTGTATAAGTGCATTGTATACATTTCATAATTATACCCTACTCTGTTTTCATAAAATATATGAAAAATTTCTCTGACATCAGTAATTAAATATTTACAAAGGACTTAAGTCAATTGCTACTGGTTTGAATAGCATTTGTTTTTATAATTTATTTTCCTATGTTCCCGCATAACCTGCTATTTATTTACTAGGTATGTGTGAACGATCACTTCTCACTTGATTTGTTCATTTTAATTATGTATAAATAATTTATCATCTTGGATTTTATATTCACAGCCAGACCTCATTTTGTTTGTATTTGATTTTCCTATAAGCAAAAGCTCAAACTTTACACATAAGGATAAACTTCATTCAGGGTATAAAATAGAGTCCTTTAGTTTTTCAGGTAACATAAGAACATTCTAAACATTTCATCAGGACAATTGTTCAGTGCCTTTTATGGAGCTGTGTCTTGGTTACTTAACAACCTATAACAAGCTCTTCCCCTCACTGTCTTTACAGATTTTTCCCAAGATTCTGTGGCATGGAGATATATGGATACCTTGTTCTGATTTTAGGAATTTCCACCAATTCCTATTTCTCTTCTCTTTGTGTGCAGTCATAGCTTGTTACATGATATTCTTGACTTTCTCTCCAATGATCTTTCCCTTGCAAGTAGTGCATTTTTGGCATAAAATATCATTTTGCTGAGAGGTATTTCAACTATATCCTTCTCTTGTTTTCCAACTTTAAATACAGTGGACAAATACTCATTGGCCTAATGGTGTTTCTTCCTGATGCTATTTTTAAAGACCAGCAACCCAAGTAAAATATAATATTGTCCTAAGCCAACTTCATTCCCTTTTTTTGATAAACTTCATAACATCCATAGTCTGTATGCTACTTCTTCATTTTCATTCTCTTTGTGGTTTGTGCTATCATTCCACCTTAAAAAAACTCACTGGAAAACATGAATCTCATTCCCCACTGTATGCTTCTGCCCACATTGTTCAGACCACATAACCTGCTTCCATGTCTGCTTTCACCGACCAGGTCACTTTGACTGGTTGTGTTACATCTGTGTGTTCTTTGAAAGCTTCCCGAACCATACTACCTTACATTCATTATTCTTTGGGAACTCTTCTACCCTTCTTCCTGGGAAAACTGCCTTCATGATCTGCTCTACAGACAAACATCATATTAGTTCTGTACTCACTAAAACATATGTGTACAGATTCATCTCACTTATTTCTAGAGTTATTTAGATCCCTCTATATATAGTAAAAATATGTGGCACAACTTCATACACAAGACTAATTAGAGAAAATTCAAATCTTCTCTCTTAGCCAAGTATTCCAGCTTCAACTAGCTTCCCATTTCATTACTCTTGAACATATTCTGATATCTCCTCTATTCCTTTTCACACAAAGCATTTTCAATCTTCTACATGGCTTAGAGTGCTGTGGAATAATCTTTCTGTTCACTGTAAAAATGTGCTGCTCTCATTGTTAATGAAGAGCTGACTGGCCTATAGTTGGACAAAAAGAAATTGGGTAGGAGAACCAGACTAGGAAGATGCTGGGAAGAAGGGCAGAGTCACAAGAGTTACAAGTGAGATGCAGATGAAACAGGAGATGAACATACCATACTTAGATAAGGTACAGAGGCATGTGGTAGAACATAGACAAAATATTAGTTAATTTAAGATACAAAAGCTAGTTAGTAACAAGCCTAAGTTATCAGTCTAGCATTTATAATTAATATTAAGTCTCTATGTGGTTATTTGGTAGCCAGCTGGCAGGGCAGATCTGACTGCCGGTTCCTACAAAAAACTCCATCAGCATTAGAGAGTCCCTTGTAACTGAAAGTTTTCTTGTGTCCACCTCCTGCAGATGCTCAGACCCAAGTAAACACACAGAGACTTACATTACTCATAAACTGTATGACCATGGCAGGCTTCTTGCTATCTAGTTCTTACATCTTAAATTAACCCATTTTTATTAATCTATAAGTTGCTATGTGGCTTGTGGCTTACCAGTATCTTTACATCTTGCTTTCTCTGTGTCTGGCTGGCGACTCCTGACTCAGCCTTCCTGTTCCCAGCATTCTCCTCTCTCTTTGTCTCACCTATACTTCATACCTGGCTACTGGCCAATCAGTACTTTATTTATTAATCAATCAGAGCAAAATATCCACAGCATACAGAGTGATATCCACAGCAGTCTCTAATGAATGTAAGTTATGAGGACTGATTCTCTTGCTCTAGGAAACTTTGAATAAATAATTATTAGGTGATCTCATGTGGGTAGTATGCATTTATTTCCATGGCAACTGAAATACCTTAATTAAAAAAAAAAAGCAACTTCATCTGTGTTTCCTTTACCTGTATTGTCCTTGTTTGAGCTGCTCTATAAAATTACAGTAGGCAACATGGCTTAAACAGCATATGTTTATCATGAACTGGAGGCTGAGAAACCTGACATCAAGGTGCCAGAGGACTGGATGTCTACTGAGGATGATCCTGCTAGCTAATGAATACTTTCTCTCTTTTTATCGACATCTACCTGAGATCTTAGCAGACAGCAGATCTCACTTGGAGGTCTTAATCCCTATACCCTACTTGTATCTCAATATTCTCAAGATTCAGTAACATCACATTGCAGTTTAGGATTAAAAGTACACATTTTGAGGGATTTTATTCAAGTCAAACTATAGAGACTTTGAATCACAGAATCTGCTGGTGTTTATCTGTTATCAATGAAGTGTTGGACCAATGCTTTCTACTCATTCAAAAACTGTGTGGAGAGCAGCTGCTCTGCTGTAGATGCAAACATAGATGGAGGACATGAGTATTTTTATAGGAGAATTATTAAGCCGGATACAGCCCTTCAGGAAGAGGAAAATGGGCACAGCTGCACCCATCTCTACCAGGAAGTTTCATAACATCATCTCATTATCAGCCCTTGTCCTTACAGGGTTCCAGGACTTTCCAGGTGCCAAGGCTAGAAACACACACGTTTTCCTTCTAACTGTTCGATTCTGAAATCACAGAACCACTTCAGGCTTCAGAAAGCTGCAATCAATACCCTTTTCAATCTGCACTTTCAGTGAACACAATTTAGCAATAGTATACAAGTAAAGCATTTTGTGGTCTGAAAACAATGGGAACATGAAGCCATAATGCTGTATCTATGTCTCTGCTGATATCCTGAAAGAGCAATTTAATTTTGCAGTCAGCCATGTGTAATTCGAGTGTGACACATTAACAAATGGATGGCTGGTCCATCTTTCTGGCTTCCTGTCAGGATTTGGGTCCCCTGATGCCTTTGGGCAAGTCAGAGTGAGTTTCAACCCATCTAGAACTGCATCTGAGAGAATTAAGGCACATAAATGTGGACTGATGAGGACAACATGGTGAAGCAAGAAAATTAATGATCTCATAGAAAACAACACACAACAGAGAAACAAATCAGGGGGAAATTGACATTTTACTGAGTTCCACAGAACTATTTTAAATATAATATAGAGTATTTGAGTTATTGCTTATTGAGCCTATTAAACATCTGCCAGAATTTAAAAATAAGTAATCACATAGAGTGCAGACTGTAACTTGATTTCTACTATGTATGTTCTGTGTATCATGGCTTTGCCATAGGAATATTAGCCCTGATATAATCAATGTGAGCCTTTCCTAAATGCATCCCAGGGTAGCAGAGAGTACAGAAACCATGTCAGTCTTAGAACAGAAAAGCATTTTAACCAGGATCCCAAGCAGAAGTAAACTCTTTGTATGACATCTAGGCCACCAGAGCTTCCTGACCCTGGAAATGTGTAGAACAATAATTCAGGAAGCCTTGCTGAGGTTGATGAAGAACAAGTCAGGATTAGTAGTGTACAGACTGCAGCAGAGTATACCTGATTAAAGGCAGCAAGGATAATTTATTGCTTTGGTTACCACAGCATGGCCATGTGATAGAATTAGAGACATATAGTCTTAGATTATTTCTTATAATGTGTGTAGGAAGCTTAATTTAGCACTAAAGGCTCTTTCTCACTATTTGTAGCACATTTAAAATCATATTTAGATATTTTAACAATAGTTTATCACATGTAATTACTGAAGCCAGCAACAACTTGCTTGGATGATTATCTGCAAGCTCTGCTCTTTATATAGGGTGGACCACAAGATCTTACAAACTTACATGTTAGAGAATTTATTTTTATTTCTATGTGTTATAAAAGAAACAGGACATACAGCCAATTAATATAATCTTACCATTTTGTTATAGTCTTCCACCAATTTTGGCTGCTTAAAATGTTTATAACACATGACAGACTCAAAATGGTTTGGCTTATGACATTTACAAAAAACAGCACAAAATACCTGAATATAAACCTCAGCAGAAATCCAGAGATTAAAGCAAAAATTGTTAAACATGAGGAAGCTACTTGAGAAATTTTATTTAAAAAATGTGAGTCCATTGATTTTTCCTTATATATGTACACGTTTGTGAAAAATGTGGAAATGATACAGGTTTGAAATTTGATGACTGTATAAAAAATCATATGTTGGTCATTACTCTTAGAGAGACTCATGGGAAAGAATATTAAAATAGCTTCAAAGGAATTTTGTCCTGTAAGCATAAAAACAAACTGTTAATTGTGATGTGCAAGGAGCCAGAGGCTCTGGGGAAAAAACAAAACTGTTAAACTGGTGTGCATAAGAGTTGTAGACTTAGTCAGGTTTACTGATTGATTAATCAGGATAGAGCCACAAGCCAATAATTAAAAACATTTAAGTAAACCTAACACACTGTCTGGGGATTATTAAGAATGCAGACTGCCAGGTGCCCTCCTGATAATCTGGGTAGGACCTAGATGGCTGAATTATTAACCTGCTTGTTAAATGAATGCTTGGTCTGGGATGTCACTCTGAAAAGTCCTAGTCGAAGCAAAGTAGAGATATAGTCATCAGAATAAAGCTGTGATCTAGGAAATGACATAACATCTATAGTTGAATTAAATACGACTTCAACTTCCGCCAAAATAGCACAACCCATGGTGTTTTTATAGCACTCAGTGAATACAAACAAGGGAGGATGCTACCTTGGAGATGCAAGACTTGGCCTTGGCCTCCTGAAGAGTTTGTTTGAAAGGTGCTCCATGGGACAGGGCATTTCTTAAAAGATTTAACTATTGTATGATACTTTATTTGTATTCTGACATAAAGCTTGCCTGGAGATTCTCTTGCTTTTTCTTTTTAAAATACCATTCACCACTTAACTGTGATTTTACCTACTGTCCTTTCATTTGGAAATCTCCATTTACAAAACAATTGTTTTATTGTTAATGTGTTTTGCATGATGATGACGATGGCGACTGCTGTAATTCTTATGGTAAAATAGCAAAGGGCACCTAAGACTGCTTAGGCTGCACCTTGGAATCTACATTCTTTTGTGTGATTTGACTACTGAAAGCCTGAGCATTAGTGAATGAACACAAAAGACTACCTAACAAAGAGCTCAATAAAATCAATTTTTAATGTTTTACTTTAACAATAAACAGAATCCCACATGAATGTACTTATGTCCACTGGGATCTTGAACTTCTCCTATCACATACAACTGCTTCACAAAAAATAGTCCTAGTGGAGCTAGAAAGATGGCCAGTGGCTAAGAGCACTTATTTCATTTGTGAAGGATCCTGGTTTGGTCCCATTACACACATCCTGGTTCACAACCATCTGCAACTCCAGGTTCAAGGAATCTAATGCCCTCTTCTAACCTGAAGGCATCGGGCAAGAACATGGGATACATACTTATATTCAGGCAAAACACTCATACACAAAATAAAATTATAAATATTTCTTTTATTTACTCTCTATTTCTTTGAGGAGACACCGTGACCAAAGTAACTTATAAAATAAAGCATTTAATTGGGGACTTCTTCACAATTTCATCTGGCAGGGGACACCGTGACAGGAAGGCACTGAGCTGGAGCAGTAGCTGAGAGCTCACATCTGATCCACAAGTTTGAGGAAGAGAGAGAACACTATGCAGGAATCTTGTGAGGTTTTGAGACCTCAGAGCCCACCCCCAGTGACACACTTGTCTTCCAACAAGGCCACACCCCCTAATCCTTCCCACAGAGTTTCACCAACTGTTGACCAAACATTTAAACATATGAGCCTATGGGGGGCATTCATATTTAAACCCATTCAATCTTTAAAAGACATAAATAATAATAATAATAATAAGTAATAAAATAAAAAGTGACAGCAAGTTACTTTTGCTAAGCAGACTCCACATTAATTAAATATTTTAGAAGACTTGAGATAATGTTGGAAAATTTTGTCACATTTTTAAACATAGAACAATAAATAAAATACTATATAATACAGCAATGTGTAGTTAGATTATTTCCTCACAGAACTGACATTATGTCTCACGATGCTTATCAAGTTTCAATGTGCATATTACTCACTTGTGTACTATTTATGGATTCTGAATCACTAGCACATTAGGCATGTTGATCTCCACTTATAAGATAGCAAACAATGTCATTTTGTCATGTGTCACACTTCTAAGTGGTAAAAGACCCAGAGTGCCTCTTTTCTTTTTTTTTTTTTCTGTCTGTCTTTATCCTGTTCTAGGCTTTTTTGTATCTATCTTCTCTCATTACCTCACGTCTGTTTGTCTGTAAATTATCCCTTCCCCTTCTCTCTCTCTCTCTCTCTCTCTCTCTCTCTCTCTCTCTCTCTCTCT
>CABHPH010152867.1:26532-50245 GCA_902168325.1 Peromyscus nudipes
TATCTATCTATCTATCTATCTATCTATCTATCTATCTATCTATCTATTCATTTGTTTGTTAATTTATGTTTTGCTCTTATCGCTTAGAAGCCTGATCTTTTCTAATGACAGACAGAAAGGGTGTGGGTCCAGATGGAGGAGAGGTGGGGAGGAATTGGGAGGAGGAGAGGGAGGGGAAATTGTATTCAGATTATTACTTGAGAGAAGAATCTGTTTTCTAAAGGCTAATTACCTTATCTTTGGCTAGTTTTAGCTTCTTGAACAGCCACTCCTTTTCCACCTCTATATCAGAGCTAAAAATCCTTTAACAAATAAATAAAATCCTTTTAAAATCTGTTAACCTAGAAGACTACTAGCTTCTACCAACCAAAACACTAACAATGTAATCTGATACACCTATGGCCTGTAGCATCCCTTCCCCATCTTGTTATAAAGGCATCTCTGATGCATCTATCATTTTATTTTAAAATTATCTTTATACATGTTGTATTTGTACATGTTTTATATGTGTTCTTTGTTCTGTAAAACTACAACTAAATGGAATTGCCATCATGTTGGAACATGGAACTGGTCATAACATGTCTGTGTTGCTGTGCCATGTTCACTCACATTTGACTCCAGAATAAACCCTCCCTAGTTTAAGGTGAGAGCTATGTTATATATATATATCAATCAGTCTTTGTAACATAGAAATATATACATGGAAAACTTGTATTTAAAGGGCTTTAAAAATGATGATACTTTCAAATTAATCATAGAAAGCTTTGCCACCAAAAAGAATGTGGCTTGGAATTTACCTCTTGTTCAATTGCAGCCTAATTTTGTGGAGATGGTTAATCTAGATTGTCAGCTTGACAGGATTTAAAATCCATGGAAACAAATTTCAGGCATGACAAAGGGAATTAGCTGGATTTGGTTAAATAAGATGGGAAGATCCATAGTGAATGTCAGTATCAACATTCCCAGGGATAGACTGAATAAGGAGAAGCTGTGGTGAGCACATGTACTCTTTGCTGTCTTCTTCTTGCTGTGGATATGTTACTGGCCTCCTAATGCTTCTGACACCATGACTTCTGTGATAAGAAAAATGCACCTTTTAGCTAAAACAAAATAAAATCATCCCACCCTTAACTCTATAGTCAGATACTTTACCATAGCTATATAATTAATGTAGAAATTTTGCACTAAAAATGGGTCTATTGTTGTGATAAAATTAACCATGTAGTTCATATGCTTGTGGTTTGTTTGTCAGGTTTGTGAGGAAGGTAGAAGACTTCAGAATTTCAGGCTAGAAAAGGCATAGCATGATGAAAATGTAGCTAAATTGGTCATTCTGCTGGGAATTCAAGGACAGGAATGCTGAGAAACAGACAGTGGGGCCCTGGCACTTGAGTTTTCATAGGGGAGCCAGACTTAAATCCAGAGTGAATCTAGAAGGCATTCATGGTTCATATATTCATATATTCATATATTCTGACAAATAATCTGTGTGCATTTGCCTAAGTCTTCAGAACTTAACTATGGATGACCTTAGCAATAGTAGACTAACTTGTGTGATACAGGAAGTATCAAAAGAGGACAGTATTCAATCTGTGACATGGATACTATTCACTGACGTTGTCCAAGTACAGGAAGTGGAGTAAACTAGTACAAAAAGGTGTCATTTGAAGAAAAATAAAGAGAGTAGAAAGCTGCAGGTGGCAATGAGAAAATGTCTGTTTCTTCTAAACTGATTAGGTTCCTTTTCAAGAGAAAGTTGACATTCTGTGTTAGCACAACGGAGTTGTCCAGAGGATGCACCCCACTCATGAGAAACTCCGTCTTGTGAAAATGCAGTTTCATTTGAAAACAAAGACCTTAAAGTGAGAAAATCCTGAAAAATGTTTGTCTTGTGGAATATCTACCCATAAAAGTGTTTCCCCCCAGAGTTGTCCCAAAAACTGTTAGACCTGTGGTCTGAGAGAGGCAGCGTCCTTCCTAAGTTTGCAGCAGAACATGGTAGCAAAGTCCAGAAGACACTGGTCTCACAGAAATGAAAGACACAGAACTGAGGGGGTCATGTGGTCTTGTATCAGGGCTCCAGACAGCCATGTATCAAAAGGTCATAGGCTACAAAGATGAATTTGTATAGGGGAAAGCTAAGTTGCAATTAAGAACTCTTAGTATTGGAGGTGCCAGGATCATCAGATATCTGTAGAAGAAAGCTGCACGTAAGGAATGGAATTGGCCAAAGATTAAGGTTATGTGTGCAGAAGGTAGAAGAGAGAGAAGAAAGGGATTATCTAAGCCCTTTGAAATCCAGACAATTTCATCATGAGTCTCAGGCACCAAACATGGATCTGTAGGTTCTGATATTTTCTTCTTGCTTTGGTCTGATCATTCCTTGCTATGTTATCATTCTCCTCTCTTGGAATGAAATTGTTTGTGTTGTGTCATTATATGTTAGAAACAAGTAATATTTTTGATTTTGTAGGATCTCACAGTGAAAACCTTGCTTTGAGTCTTAGATGAGACTCACTTTAGACTTCTAAACTGTATTAGCTTAGTTTTATGTTGCTTGGTAAAAATTCCTTCACAAAAGCAACTTGTGGGAGAAAGGATTTATTTTAGGCCACTGTCCATCAAAGTAGAAAGGCCAAGGCAGCAGGAACTTAAAGGAACCAGTCACATTCACAATCCAGAGCAGAGATAGAATGAATGAGTGCATGTCTTCACTCAGCTAACTTTCTCTACTATTACACAGTTTAGGATAATCTTCCTAGAGAATGGTGCCACCAAGTATGAGTGGGTCCTCCTATGTCAACGAATACAATAAAGACAATCCTTGGGAGACATGCTTACAGGCCCACTTTCTCCAGGTGATCCTTCATTGAGACTGTCTTCCAAAATGATTCTTGCTTATATCAAATTGACAGCTAAAATCAATCATCACAATCTGTTGGAATTAATAGACCATGGGGACTTTGAAGATGGATTGATTGCATTTTTCATTGTGAGGTAGAAATGAGCCTGTGGAGGCAAAGGGTAGAAGGTTACAGCTTGAAGGTGATGTGTTTATGTATGTCAAGTCAACAATAGGTTAGTTGTGAGGTTTAATCTTGACTACCAACTTCATCGGATTGGGAATTACCATGAGATCAGCTCTCCAGATATGTTTGGAACGATATTTACAGAGAAACTTAAACTAGAGTGTGCATAAAATCCTACATTTGAATGGTATTTTTCCATGTCCTGGAGACCCTGGTTGAATATAAAAGAAAAAAAAAACTGATCTGAGCACAGGCATTCATCATTCTCTGTGTCTTGACTACACTAAATGCTTCAAGCTCCTACCCTCACACTTCTACACCATGGTTGACTATGTCCTCACAGTGAGAGCCAACCTAATCTCTCTTTTCTTTCTGTTTCTTTTGTCAGGAGGTTTCTGAGAGCAGAAAGACAGGTAAATAAGATATCTGATGATAGGGTTTTACCTCATTACTAATGACTTGTATCGATATCAACTTGTATTTCCAGCACTGTATGCTTTTTGTAGTGGGCCTGATTTCAAGATTTGAAAGGCAAAAGTGGTGAAAAAAATAATCTTCTATTTTAGCTCACGCAATTTGTGGTGGTGTGTCTCAATGGTCACAGATACTAATAATGATGGGTAAAATTACTTCTGCATCTGAATTTAGAAGTAGTCACCTCATTAGATAGTATTTTATCAAGATAATATATTTGAACTTAAGAATGATATTTAAAAGAAATTGACATACACAGTTAACATATAGAACAAAATCTTGTAAGCCACCTTCATCATATCATGTGACTATTTTGTAAGTCATAAAGGTCTTTTTAAATCTAATCAGTAAAATGTGTAGTTCTATGTTGCTTAGAGAGCTTCATGTGTTAGCAATTTCATTATCTATTCCATTATTTTGTGATTAATTACCATGTCTTCAGGAAAGCAAAATAGAAAAATAAAAATTAAAACAAAGCAGATGAAAATTAAATGCTAAAATGGATGAAAATAAATATTTAATAGTTTGACTAAGTGTTAGGATTATTAGAAAAATGCTGAACTGAGAGTTTTCCAAAGGATATTTTAAGCTTTTCTTTCTTTTTTCTTCATGCCAAGCAACCTCAGGCAATCAGGACTCATGCGTTTTCATGATGTGAACTGTGAGGCCATAACTTAGTAAACTAAAACACAGCATATGGCAATTAGTAGCATGTGGTTTCCTTTAAGCTATCCATTTGGCCGATGTCACAGAAGCACCTAAATTCCTTCAGCTTAGGATAATTTAGTATGATGGAGAAGATCCAAGTCAGAGAAGGGCATTGCAGGGGAGATTTCTTCAAAGTACAGTAAGACTTAGAAGACAGACAGGCAGCAATGATTGAAGGCAGTCCTTGAAGAGCAGAAGCCAGGGAAGAGGGTATGTTAGTAAAATTCTCAATCTCAAAGGCTATGCAGAAATTCTTATTATCCATTACCTTTGACAGCTTGAATTTTACCAAGTTTATGTAGCAATGTCTTGATGTATGTTCTGTTTGGAAAAGCTGAGTAACTTGGAATTGTTATCCTACATTTACATTCTAGAAGATTACTTTTAGTTAGATTATATAAAAACAATTTATAAAAGAAACCTGAAAAACATCCTCTAGATATTAACATTTAATTGCTAGTGAAATAATTTCTGTAAAGGAATTCTGTTCTGTTATCATTAGCTAAAAAAGTTGTCTTTCTTTTAGAAATGTGTTGTAGCATTTAATTTTCCACTAGTGCTTATGTAGGTGCTGGGATCTAGGCACATGATTTTAGATGTGTTTTAAAACTTAATTACCAGGCTGAAGCTGCACTTCAGTTAGAACAGTATCTTCCTAACATTTGTGAAGCCCTGGGTTCATATCCAGCCTCCCAAAAGACCAGGCATAGTGGCACAAGCCTGTAATCTGACAAATTCAAGGTCAAATTGACTACATATCAAGTTCAAGACCAGCTTTGATTACTTGAGACTCTGCTCAAAAAATTATTGGATAAAAATAAAGAGTTCATTTATAAGTAAATTCTGATGATTGAGTTTTAATCATTATTAATAACACTAAGCAAGCAGACACCTGCAGTATAGTCTAGTAGTGTTGAGAAAAACAACATCTTTTCAATAACCAAAACTCAAAACATTTAAGACTGAAGACTTCAATTCCTCTTTTTACTCTTCTTTGTTACTAATTCATAAAACAAACTTGGAAATTTTGATACAGTGTTATTTCCTGACACTGTATGTATTGGCCACTGTGCTAAGGGATTTCCTTGCCTTTCTTTTCATCCTCACAATGACTTTGCTAGATTATCTGTTCACTCTTTATCTTCCACTGCAGCTATCTGTCCTAAGATACAATCACCTTCTTAAATTGACATCTGTGTTTATGAAATCTGTTCATTTTGCTGCTATTTTATTTAATAATGGGAACATTATAACAGCACAATACATAGAAGGTGATGAAAACAATAGCTTATAAAACACTGTGTACATATATAGTGCTGATAACTTGCTGATGGCCTTATTTCATAACTTCAGTCAGAGAAATAAAATTACTTACATTCCTCAAATGAAATAAACACAGAAAAATCATTTATATTTGTGGCACTCTCAAAGACTGCCTATGGTTCTTATTTTGTTCCATTCTGTGGTTTAGAAAGCTGACTTGCATGCTAATGATACTGAGAAAGCAATCCTCAGTGTCTCTTAGCTTTCTACATTCATTACTGATTCAGTATTTTTGCCGTGTTTTCTTTCATTTTCAGCTTTGATGACCATCAACAAAGAGCTGTGCTTTAAAGGATCATCAGTACAATTGTGCAATTAAATGTATCTGTCCTGAAATCCTTTTGACTGGCATTAGTTTTTAAGGGTTCAGATTGTTAGGATATCTGCTTGTAGATTACCTCATTATTTACTGTAAATGTGTCACCCATTTGTTGGATTCAGTTATAAATCATACTATTGTAGTGTAGACAAGTGACTTATAAACTCTGGAGAAGATAAATCCCACTTCTTACTCTACATTAATAAAAACATATGCTGGATTACAGAGCAAGATATTTTTGTAGGAAAGAAATAAAGTAGAAAATGTTTAGATTATGTTATATAATTAAGCATCAATATTTGATAACTGTGTGTGATACATACACTTTTCACATGAGTATGTATGTGTTCATATATATATATATATATATAAAACAATCCTGTCTTATAAAAAATGCTAAATATTATTTCTTTACTTAAATTGAAAGTCCACTTCTTTCAGTCATTAAATTATTTAGTAGTGAAAATCAAATATTAATTTCATTTAAATGAGCTTAATTAGCTCTCTCTATAAAAGCAGAATACTAAAAAATAAATAAATAAATGTCTATCCTGTGATCAGAATACTGTATACTGTGGTGTGTAAACACATGACATAACTTCAGGGAATATGTATTAGTTGGGGAGAAAAGCCCAACACATGAAATTCTCTCAATACCAACCCTGATCTGCTTAAGGGGCTCCCTGGCAGTATGATCAAGATCCATCCCTGGTTCATGAACTGGCTTTTTGGAGCCCACTACCTATGGTGGGACACCTTGCACAGCCTTGATGCAGGGGGAGGGGCTTGGACCTGCCTCTACTGAATGTACTAGGCTCTGCTGACTCCCCATGGGAGACTTTAACTTGTTGCAAGAGGGAATGAGGAGTTGGTAGGTAGGGGGAGGCAGGAGAGGAGGAAGGAGAGGGAGATCTGTGATTGGTATGTAAAATGAATAAAAAATTCCTTAATAAAAAATAAACTTGATAATAAAAAATGAATAAATAGTAGTTCTAATTAATTCGCTCTATTTGACAAGTCCACTCTTAATTGGCTAGCTTCTCTTGTTTTATAGAATACATGAAACAAAACAACGTATTCAGGAGACAATAAAGAAACTACTTGTCAAGAAGGATTTGTATTAGAAGGCTAAGGTGCAGCCAGCAGATAAGGCAAGGTAGGGTTTCATATGAAGTACTGGGTTGGGTGGTTTTCATTTAACTTCCAATTAGGGAAATGAGCATAGTGCTTTAGAGGATGAATGCACTGTTTAAAAATCTATAATGATGAATTAATGGTTAACATTCTATTTCCATGAAAAGACACCATGACCAAGGCAACTCATAAAAGGAAGAATTTAATTGGGGACTTGCTTAGACATTGAGAGGGTTAGTCCATGATCATCATGTCAGGGAGCAGACAGGCATGTCAATGGAGCAGTAGTTAAGAGCTTTACATCCGATCCTCATGCAGCCATCAAAGAGAGAGAAGGGGGAGAGAAAGGGAGAGAGGACTTAGCCTAGGATTTGAAATCTCAAAGCCAGTGACTTACCTTCTCCAACAATGCCACACCTACCACAACAAGGTTCCAACGCCTACTCCTTTCCAAAGAGTTCCAAGTATTCAAACATATGAGCCTACTGGAGACATTCTCATTCAGTACAGCATACACACAAATACACACACACACACACACACACACACACATACACACACACACACACACACACACACACACACACACACGTGCACACAAGTGTGAACTTAAATTTTCTTTCTATAAAATGGTAACATTTGGAAGAGAAAGGTAGAAAATTGAAGTTGATCATAATGTTGTCTAACTTGTCAACTCTTCTGAAAGCCAGATTAGGAGAAAAAAATTGTTTTCTTAGAAGACTAAAAAAAAAATTTAAGCTGGGCATTGGTGGCGCACGCCTTTAATCCCAGCACTCGGGAGGCAGAGGCAGGTGGATCTCTGTGAGTTCGAGGGCAGCCTGGGCTACCAAGTGAGCTCCAGGAAAGGAGCAAAGCTACACAGAGAAACCCTGTCTCGAAAAACAAAAAAAAAATTTAAAAAATTCTGTAAATACATTTATTTCCAGTGATATGTATGTGTGACACTTTACTATGGGAGTTGAAGAAAGGAGAGTGCAAACAAGTTAGGAAACTATGTTCTGGCAATGTATAGTTGATTTTCATGGTGAAAGACTCAAATCCAGTGACTAGATTAAAGGAAGCTCATGTGTGGATGTTTGTGTATATGTCTACAATATTGGCAGTCACACACATGTGCAATTTACTATTTATAAGGAGTGGGGCATGGGAACCAGTCTATAAAAAAGAAAGCTTGAAAGATGTGTAACAAAATTGGGATGAGGAAAAAAACCAGAAAAGTCAACAGAGTCAAATTTATAGTCTAAGAATATGGAATACAGAATCTACCCCTCTACTTCTTGCTTTTTCCAATCTGCTTCACACATTTAATCACATGCCAATTCATTCCACACATGTATAAATAGAGGCCTTTCTTTGAATAAGTCATTTTATAATAAGCATTTGTAAATGTTTTACATTGTCAAAAATTATTAAGTGTTATTGCTCAGTTTAATGGGATCTGGACTTGTCTGATGTGTAGTTCAAAACAGGCAAGTACTAATGGAGAGACAATGGAAAGCATTTTATCTCCCTTGAGCATTTTCTGCAAATACTGACAGAATTGGTACTGCACTATCATAAGAAAATAATCTAAGTAGAAAGTTGGCTCAAATACCTTCTTACAGATTCAAAAGAATGCTTTTCTCCTGTCTTGAATTATAAGTATCATGTGCTGATCTTCACAAATGTTTTTGGATAAAAGCAGCTACATGTCTAAGAGGACACATTTATTGGACTCAATCTCAAATCATTCATGTTTCTTAGGAAATTCTTTAAAAGTAAATATCTCTGCAGAAAGTTTATATATTTTGCATTTTATTTTCCATCATAATGCTCTTTTTCCTTTCTTTTTCTTATGAGAATATTCTCTGAAAAAAATTTAGAATAACACATTTACATATAGTATGTAGTACATATGTATATACAAAATCCATGAAGCTTTTGTTTATCTTAAAGTGTGTACATATAGGATGAATTCTGTGAGTCACATACTTAAGCCTCCAGGTCAGCCAACTTTTCTTCTACTCTATGTCTGCATACCATGTTTCTGTTGTACCAGTTCTGTAATTGACCTAATAAAGTTATTAGAGAATTGAAACTCATTCTCTCTTTTGCATAGCTGTTGTATTTTCTCTAAAGAATATCCTTTAATTTTCCCTCTCTTTCACATCCTGTACATGATTGAAGTTCAAAGGCTGAGAAGTGATTCCCCATATACTTTGAGTTTCCAAGGTACCATTTATTTGCTGTGTTGTGTTTACTCTAATCTTTATGATTTTAAATGTTTAAAGATTTTTGTTATTTATTTTCTTTTACCCATTTTTTAAACATTGCCAGCTTAAGGTTTGGCTCTCAGTATGTTCTTTATCCTTTTATCCACTGTTAATTTATTAAGTAAGTACTTTCATTCATTCATCACTTATTCCACATCAAGTAATATTTAAAATACATCCAGTCTCTTTTTTTATTGTTTCTTTACTTTGTCTCAGATGCCAACGGAGCCTGCTACTAAGAGTTCATCTTAGTGTGGTCTGAAAGTACAGGCTCATGTCAGCTGTCTTTGATCCAAAGTCTTGGTTCACCACTTACTATGTGATGCTACCTGTTTACTTAATCATCTGCTGTCTCAGTTTCTCTTTTAAATGAAAGCAACAATAATATGTTTGGTAGTGTGCCACGAGGGAATAACACGTGTGAAACACTGTACTTCATAATCAATGAAGATTTCTTTCTAGTTCCTATGTTTTACTAGCACTTACATTCTCTTTACAGCCACATAACAATCTTTAATAGATAATTACTCATATCATTGTTTTTAGAAACAACCTACTGGTCTAAAAAGACTGCAAGCCTCATATGAGTGCAGTTTCCATGTTCTGTTTTGTAATAGTATGTCACAGACATTAGGAAAATTACACAGCAGAATATTTGTAAATGGATATATTTAAATCGTCTGTGCTTCTTCGATTTACTTATGCCAATAAATTACGATTTGCCTGCAAGTTGCAACATTTATTATGAGTGTCAAGATTTTTTCCTATTAATGCCATATTAAATTGAGAACTCATAAAACTATCACTTAGAGAGTTGATGAAGCACAGCAAAAAAAAAGAAAATTGAGCATACCAACATCATAAAAAAATTTTATTTGTCCTTTATAATGTAATCTCCTTGTCTTTCTATAATATAAAGGAATAAAACAATTTAATTCATGCTTCCATACATTTTCAAATAAACCAGAATTTAACAATATCCTATTTTAATATTATACAATACCTTCTCTTTCCCTGTGTTTATTGAGCTTTGTTTACTCAACTGTGTTTTGTGAAACCAGCCACTGCTTCAATGTCTCAGTGAGCATGTCTTACACAATGCTGAAGCTATTCCTGTCTAGCTTCTCGATACACATAAAAATGTCAGCATCTTATATCTTTTACCTGCAACAAACATATTTTTAAAGATTTATATTTGAAAGTATTGCAGATATGATGCTAAAAATAGAAGAAGGCATTTTTCAAATGTAATCTCTCCATAATGAGATGCAGATAAAATACTAAAGCTAAATTTTCCATATAAAATATGTAATGTGTTAGGAGTTGAAATGAATTTTAATTTGTTAAATATTAAATTCTAAAACATCTTACTTTGCTTTAATAATATATATTCACAACATAATTATATAGTTTGATATGATAGACATTATCAAATACCATTTTGCATTCCTTGTGAGTCATCTTTTGTGTTGTATCTATACATATTATCACCAGTTTTTGTTGTTTCCAGTGAAGCCATTTATTTGCAAATGACAGACAGTACCTAGACAATTCTTTCCCCTAGTCAGCTTTATTAATTATGATGTTTATAGATTAGTATTCTACAAACTATCTGGCTTCAGTTGATTTTCAGTATGTCATCAGTCTTAACTACTTCTGTCCCAGCTGCAGGATTAGAGTAGCTGTTGTCTGCACTAGTGCCACACCATTCAAAGTCATTCCAGAATCCCCACAGAGGTGCACATGGCCCTAGGCAAATCATTAGCATCCCTGTACTCTCTGATCTTCATTTATAAAATTGGAATTAAATGACCTTCTTCTACCTACCTATCAGATGAAATGAGGTAATAGCCTTGAGAATGCTTGGAAAACAACTGGTGTTACCAAACATGATGGTATAGTCTAAAAGCTCTAGCAGATAATTCATGTATAGAAGCTGTTAAAGTCCAGATTTTTGAAGCCCATGCTTCTACATAAAACAGCAACACAAAACAAAAAAGTTGTTAATTTTGGGTACCATGAAATTTATACTTCTTTATCATAAAAGTATTAATACTCACGTTCTTAGATAGCTATAATAAAAAGTTTAAATGGAGACTTTTATGTTTAGATATTTATACTTAAAAATGTGTCTGAAGCCAGAACAGAAATATGGGTGATCTTTAAATGACTTTGAAAGGAGCAGACCAGAGGCAGAGAAAGCCTACAAAGTACTGATTACCTATAGTCAGAGAAAGAAAGACTAAGGGATACAGTGATCACTCCGTGATTAACAGAGCTTGCTTATTCTTGCAGAGGACCCAAATTTAGTCCCCAGAACTCACATGGCAACTCACAACCATTTGTAACTCTAGCTCCATGGGAACATGACATCTCAAGCCTTCATAGGTACTGCATGCAAATGCCTTCACTACAAACATCTTTTAAGCAGTAAGAATGGTTTTTAAAAATATTTTTAAAAGGCAAACAGGGCATATTGACAGAATGGCCCTAAAACAGGACAGAAAACAATAACTGAGTGCATTGCTATTGTGGAAACTTGTTACATTGCTTGAAAATAAGCACCAAGTCAACAAACTTCCACATGCCAGAAGCTTCCGATTTCTCCTTTTTGCTTATTTTCCTACATACTGGGAGAAGACACATTAAAGAAATCTAGAAAAATTAAAATACTATGGTGATGCTTTTTGAAAGAGATTATGAACCAAGTCTCAAAAAAAAAAAAAAAACTAGACAATGATCAAAAGTTGATTGGAAGCCTGTAGAAATAACTTTTAAGACTGTTAATCAGAAATAGCAAAGTATTCCTCATTAAGGAAGATACTCATACTCTACACAGAATATATTGAGTGGAAATCCTGGGTTAAAGTAAGATATAAATGATGGAACTTAAAGATAAAGAGCTAGAAAGACAAATATGAAGATATTTATACTCTGCATGAAATTGGTAAAATTTTAATGTGATAGCCACTAGTATTGTTTTTTCTTAAGGAGTTCAACATTTGT
The DNA here is from genome assembly GCA_902168325.1 of Peromyscus nudipes. Classification (NCBI taxonomy): domain Eukaryota; kingdom Metazoa; phylum Chordata; class Mammalia; order Rodentia; family Cricetidae; genus Peromyscus; species Peromyscus nudipes. Next base: position 38,799 of record CABHPH010152867.1, read on the forward strand.
TGAATAAGTAAAATAAGAAGGCAAATAGAAGAACAGTCTGTGGTATTTATCCACCACACCTATGATGTGCCTGCCACTGTGTGTGCTGTGGCTGTGCGCTTGGCTTGTTTAGTATGGTTGTTGCTTCCTGGAGGCGTGGCCCAGTCCAGTGGTGGAATGGGATTCCTGTGGGATGGGGGGCAGGGCGATATTGGTACTCAGAGAGAGTCTCCTGGGCAGGCGGTAAAAGAATGCTCACACAATAATTTCTCTTTGTCACCATCACAACAGAATTCTGAGGCATTCAATAGAGGTGTTATATCTAAATTTTATGTATTATTTTGTGCTAAATCTCACTGTTCATTTATTAGGTTAATAAATTATATCTAAAATTTATGTCCAAGACTTCTCAGATGCAGGATTACCATTCTGAAATGTTTCCAGTTCTGCTTTCTGTTTTGTTATGTATGAGATTTCTCTGTTATAAGCAATGGAAAGCAAAAATAATCACAATATAAAAATGGAATTCTTACATGCTGCTTATTTGTATGTTTGCCAGTTCTGGAGTTTTGAGGGGTAATTACTAAAGATTAGTGGTAATAATTTGCTTCTTTCTTCCATGGCAATAGGCAATGTACACTCATTTTTGGATATGAAATAAACAATACAAAACCAAGGTTCTAAGAGAATTATATGTCTAGAAAGACAAAGTTAAAAGGAACTTATATTCTAATTTCTAGTCACTTAAAACTCTGCCTATACCATCATGTCTTTTTTTTTCTGAATGAGATAACTTTGAAGTTTAGCAGACTTTACAAATTCTCACAGAGTCTATCAGTAATGCAACAAAACAAAAACCCTCACAATTTATTCTTTTTAAAAATATTTACTTGTTGTTACATCTAGTGATTTCCATAGAGGTGATTTCCATTAGACGTACATGCCTATGGGTGTTTGTGATGGAGGAATGCCACTGTCCCATGGGAGATAAAAGGAAGAAACAGCACAGTGCAGAAGGATGGTACTACACAGAGAGGATGGTGGCCTCTCTCGGTGGGAAGCACTAAGCTTTCTCCTTGACTAGAAATTAATTAAGTAGAAAAGTGTCAACATTAATTTTTTTTTACATTTATGTGTGTGTGTGTGTGTGTGTGTGTGTGTGTGTGTGTGTGTGTGTGTGTGATGGCAAACACATGGAGGCTAGCAAATGACCTGTGATTCTCTCCATTAACCATCATACTGGATCCAGGGGTTGAATCCAGGTTCTTGAGCTTGGTGTCAAGTGGCCTAAGACACTCATCTCTCTTATTGGCCCCAAGATTAGTTTTTTTGGTAAAACACAGGTCAAAATCCCTCATTGTACATTTTTTTTTCCAAAAATATCTTAGAAACAACTCGTTTAGTTTAGGTAAAATTTTCTTCGAAAGTTTTTCTTATTTTCAAAATTGTTTTTTCTACATGATTCATGATATACCTGGTTCTTGTCTTCCTTTTTCATCTACTTGAACTTTCTACTGAAACAGCATTGACAGGAAGAATCAGCGTTCACAAATTTTATTCTAACTTTGGGATTCTTTATGATCACAGGTTTGTAACTGAGCCAGCTTATCACAAGAAAAGAAACAGGTCTGTGAAGCAAATTAACTAGGGGCCAAGTCTAGGCTTCCAATCTCATTTCCTTTGCACCTCAGCTTGGACTTAAGCCATCAGCACAGCAGGGAAAAAGCAATGGGTATGCACCAGGCCACCAACACTTCCACCCAGAAGATGTGCAGAATGGCAGAGATAATGAATGTAATTAAAACAGCATGTAGCCAAGAAAAAATAATTAGTATATAAGTTGGATGGCTCTGGGAGGCCCATGATATGATAAAAAACATTTTTAATATTTTTAAAGTAATTGAAACTAGTTTAATTTCCAAATAAGTGTTCATGTATCATAATATTTGATAAATGGATGTCCTTAATAATTATTTTTAAGCTAGTTTTAACAATATCAGCTTCTAATCCTAGATTGCTTCACTTATACCTGCAATGGCACCTATAAATTATTTAATTAATATTTTCAGCTGAAAAGAATAATATAAATGCCCTGTGGCAAAAAATAATAAACATGCCTAGAGATGAGACTTAGTAATTACAACTCAGATATTAATACCAAATTCTAAATTTTTCATTGTAATCATTGAGGTTGTAGCATCTAAAGGCATTTTATTCCTGGAAGAAAAACAGGATGTGGAAGAGAACAGAAAAGCAGGAGAAAAGAGTGGCAACACATATACACAGATGTATACATGTCTCACCAGTGTTATTTCTTCAAAATCATGAAAGTACAGTATGTTATTACAAACTTAATTATCATAAGTTAGCATATAAGTATATATTATACATATATTTTCCACTTTTAAATATTAAAGAAATAATATTCATCATTGAATGCTATATTTTTACAAAATAAGAAATCTTGCACTTTCAAAATTGAATCAGTTTATCATTCATTTTTATACATTTTCTAGAGATGAATTCCAAATAACTTCTAAACACATTTGTTAAAAATTGTGCCTATAGATTATAACTCTCCATACCTCTCTATAACCTATAACTCTCTGTAATCTATGACTCTCAAACTCTACATAGAAGCTTCTTTTTCTGGTAGGTGGTGATTAATATGAATGTCCACAACTTGGTACGTGCAGAGAATAAGAGACCGTGGAGTACTCAGCTCTAAATGGGACATCTATAGCATACCCACTTCCTCTGAGTCATCAAAATCATCCGGGAGAATGAAGTAAAAAGACTGTGAGACCCAGATGGAGTGAATATCTGGAGAAAAGCAATATTTGCTGGACACAGTAGAACAGAGTTGCACATGAACATGTCTGTGACCGTACGCACAAGACCAGCACAATATCAAGCCAGCAGAAACTGCAGCATCATTGCCTGTGGGACTTCAGAAGTCCCACTCCCAGTTCTGGAGCTGTTGTCATTGATGGTTGCTGGGGTACCGTCAGTTTTCTTCAGAAATTTGGGTCTTCAGAGACTCCTTGTGCTCTACTAGATGGTCACCTATGCACATCCAAAAAGCACTAAGTGCAATCATGGTGATTTTAAAAAGAGTTCATGATGTTAGAAAGGAAAACTGCCTGGGGAAGTAAGAGAAAAAATGAAAGGGAGGAAATGGGTGTAGATATAATAAAAAATATTATATGCATATACGAAATTTAGAATCTATAAAATTAAAGTAAAAACCAAAACCAAATAGTTTATGACTAAGGCAAAGTGCTATGGAGGAAGTACAGCTGGAGCTGGTTTTTCAGGCAACAGATCTGTAGATAGAAGTGAGCAGAGGAAGAATTTCAACAAGAAAAGGAATAGCAAGGCAGGTGTGGGCCTTTACACACCGAGCAGAGTGATAATACTGTTGATAGAATTGTCAGTATGAAATATTTATTAAAAAGACTTGAAATTCAGATGGTGGAACAAACTATATAAGGAATTCAAGGTATGAATTTTTTACACATTTTTAAAAGTAAGAGACTGTATAAAACTAAATTATCAAAGACATCAGCTGTTAGGAAAGATATTTCCTAATAAATATTACTTCATGAGGCCAATGCCACTGAAACAAAATTTTATATGATTTCTTCCAAAGATTTTTGAAATAAGAATTTATGTAGGCAGGCATACTTTTAAGGTTACAAGGAAACAGATATTAAATTGTTAGCATCATAGCTAATATGTTTCACTTAATTTAAAAATAAAAAGCACTAGATTCTTTCCTTTTGTCTAAAAATACATTCACTTTGTAACACGAAAGTTTTAAAAATCTTAAAAGTTTTTATTAATAAAATCAAACCCAGAGCCAGGTATTGGGGTGAACGCTGGAAGATCAGAGAGACAGAACAGGCCACAGCTTGCTCACCTCGCCCATTCCTCAGCTGATCCTGTTTCCTCAGACTGGAAGCCTCTGAGTCCTCATCCGAATAGATCTCAGTTGAACTGCTGCTCAAAAGCCTAAAAGCTTAACCATCTCTAGTTCCTTGTTCTCACACCTTAAATACCTTAAATACCTTTCTGCCTCCTGCTGTTACTTTCTGGGATTAAAGACTCACTTCCTAGGATTAAAGACTCACTTCCTGGGATTAAAGGCATGAGTCACCATGCCTGTCTGTTTCCAAGGGGCTTTAAACTTGCAGAGATCCGGATGGATCTCTGCCTTCCAAGTGATAGGATTAAAGGTGTGTGTGCCACCATTTTCTGGCCTCTATATCTAGTGGCTGTTCTGTTCTCTGACTCCAGATAAGTTTATTAGGGTGCACAATATTTTGGAGAATACAATATCACCACATCACTTTTATATCAAGTTTGTGATATTGGGGAAATGGAGTGGAATAGAATAGAAGGGGATGGAAAAAATAAGGTTAAGGAATGGAGGGAATATGATGGGATATGGTAAACTAAGAAATAGAAGAGCTGAGAGGTCGGTTGGAAGGGAAGAGGTGTGTCAGAAGGGAAGGGAGGGATAGGGATGAGAAAGGACAGAAGAGGAAGAAAGGTGACAGGGAAGGATCAAATGGGAGCATAAAGGAAAATAAAAGATTGAAAAAGTAGGGATAGGAAGGGAGAGAATGAGATCTGGAGGGGAGAAGGAGAGGAAAGGCCGCGGGTAGAAAGGAAGAGAAGGGAGTAGAGAAAGGGAACGTGGAAAATGGTGACAGAAGGAGAGAAAAAGGAGGTGGGAGTGAGGAGGGTGGATTGTTTGAATTATGGACTTAACACAGCTTTGAAACACCTGAAAGAGTTTCATTGAGGAATTCTATAGCTGAGTTTGGCCTGTGAGCATGTGAATGGAGGATTCTTTTGATTTTTCGTGTTAATCAGTGTGAGAAAACTCATCTTATTTCAGAGACACGCTCCCTGGGTTGGGAATCCTGGACTGTAGAAGTACAGAAAGGAGACCAAGCTCCTGAGTGTGCACATGACTACCTACTTCACTGTTCTTGCCTTGACTTCGTCACCAGAACAGACTACAGAGTGGAACTGTGAGCCAAATAAATTCTCACTTGTCTCACTTGTTTCTGATTGTCAAATAGGACCTGAGAAGAGGGGAAGAAAGGAGGAGGTGGGTGAGGAAGGAGAAATTAACGCAGAGCAAAGAAGGGATCAGAAATGGAGCAGAGGGGGACAGAAAAGAAGGAAAAATGAGTGAATGGGAAGGAGAGAGAAACTAGTGTATCCAAAATTACAAATAGAAATTTTAAAAAAATCAAGTCTTTGTATATTTGATAAGAGATGATATTGTTTCTAAACCATTTTTAATCTGGAAAAATTCCAAAGAGGCTCAAGGGAAGAAAGTCAGGTTCTCCATAAAACGATTTGCACACAATTATTTCACCAGTTTTTCACAAATTGTGGTTGTAAACATAAAATGAATGGTCCATTCTCCTCTTTACATTACAAACTATCCTGTACTTAAACAATACATGTATAATGTACAATTCTATTCTCTCCTTGTGTTCGCAATAAGAGAGCCTTTGTGAACCATGGAACTAGACAACTGAATCCTGAAAGCTTTGCACAAGCATTAGGAGGAAGCGTTGGAGTCACATGATACGACAGAGAGAAGTTATCATCCGTCCTCCAGTGTTACATTGCACATATGTGTATGGCCTTTTAATATAGATTTTTGTGTCTAACAATTTTAGTAGTATGTGCTTTGGACAAGAAAGCAGTTCTTTTGAGGATGTTTGCTTCATAAGATTTTTTTTTGTGTGTGTGTGTGTGATAGTATCCCACTCACTACATTAAATGAGAAATATATTTGGGAATTTATTCTCATTTTCTCATTTAATTTTTTAATGTATGTACTAACTTTCCAAGCATTTTCAAATTTGAACATTTTGATATTGTATATTAAGATATCTTATTAATTGACTTTAATTATCAGCAAATATCTGTGTAAGATATTTGAAGATTGTATGAGCATTGGTGCAAAGGCATCTATAAGCATGCTATTCGAAGGTCATTCTAGGATCCTTAATTCATTTCAGTAGAGTTGTTAACTGAATCAAACGATCAACAGCTAATGGTCTGTTTGGTAGCACTCACAGCCAGCATTATTTTGATCATTCTCTATTAAGATGTGGACCATAGGAGAGCATAGTACTCTTAATTGATTGATATTAACAATCAGTGAACTCTATGTAATAATGAATAAAGCCAGAACAGGGAGACATTTTCGAGAAAAAAAAAAGTTACTGAAAATTAGGGCTATAGACCTCTCACATAATCTTTAGATACAGGTTGCATAAAAAGAAGCTGGGTGCCTATAGACTACTCTTTCAATTTTTTTTTGTTTAAATGACTTGGGAAAGGCAAACAAATTGGTAAATGAGGGCTATAAAGACTTGTTTCAGAGTAGGGGTCACATTATAAATATGAAGTAAAAAACATACCATTAGACAATTGACTACTCATGTATGTGATGTGACTGGAACTAACATTTTCAGACTGTATGGCATCATGAGCTAAATGCTGCAGGATGCATCAGTTGAAAGGAAATCCAAGTGAAAAATCATAAGACTCATAAGTCTTTCTGCATAGAGATATAGGCATGAGATTATAGTTTGTATTTTATTCTATATTTTATGTTTATAACACACTCAAAGAAATTGTCCAAAAAAACTAATATGTCTAAAATTTTGGAAAAGAAATACCAAAGCAAGAGAAAACAACAAGGTCATATTCTTCAAATTGGGTTTATAGCATGGCATAAGACAAATAGTGAAAAACCACAAATAATCTGAGACTATATTTAATATTAAAGGAGTGCTAAAGATCATCTAGGAACTTGCTGAACTCATTCCCTGGGATGACAAAAAATAAAATTTCCAGGGAAAACAAAAAGGTGGGCTCTACAGGAAAAAAAATAGCTTTTCCCCTTCAGAAGGGGAGAGGCTCTAGGGCTGAGAGGCCACTAAATGGACTCTGGTTTGTGTGTTTTATAGTACCCTTGTCTCCTGATCAGCAACCCACCCAAGTACATAGACCCAACACAAAGCCAGATGCAGAAATGAGGCAGGTAGACTCCATCTCATTAGCTCATTGTATAATGGCCAAGGGTCTACTCGGGAAAATCCAGGAGACCAGATTCATAAATCTAGAATTTGTGCTCTGCCTCACTCTGGGACCTATCCACTTTCCAAATCAGCAGTTCTCCCAGTGTTAGTTATTTGCATACATACTAGAGAAATCATTAGAATCCCAGGCCATTATCAACAACAGTTGACAGGCAGGGTTGGAATTCCCTCACAGGTTTGTCTCTGGGATCATTCACATTCTGATCCCAACTGCAGTTGAACAGGCAAGTGTTGAGAAAAAGGCAGCCGTGAAACTAGATGCCGTACCACTTCTTAACCATGGTGAGATCCTGGAAGGATAATCACCCCAGGCACTTAGACCATGTCAGTCTGACATCAGAGCCCCCGTGCACAGCTACTTGTTCTTCTGCTGCTGACAAACTGTGTGGTTTCTACTATACCTAATTTGTCCCTCTGTTGCTGTTGGAAGCACTTGATAGAAATTGGGAGTTGCATAGGAAACACAGAGCTATGCAACACACTCTTAAACTTCACCCTGCCAGAAACCAGTCCTTCAAGCTAAAGTCTCAACCCAGGCTAAAATCTGCTCACCACTATAGATAATTTCTACCGTGGTTTCCTCAGTAAGTGGTTAAATACTATTATTGATACTTCTCACTAGAGGCTACTTTTTTTTAAACCCTCACTATATTTAGACCCTGCCTATATGCAGATATAAATCAGAGGATCCTTTCTTCCGGACCATGGTTTGAAGATATCCCAGTGGGTAAGGACAGAGTCTAGGGGAGCCTTTGTTGATGACTGCCTCATTTCTAAGACAAAATAAGTGTATTTGAATGCTTTCCAGATCTTCATTTTCTCCTGCTCCAGGGGTTACTCTGGAGATTTAGTTGCTTTTGTACTGAAGTGAGCATGGGTATCTATGTTCTCTCTTTTCTCATTAGCTACCATGAAAATACAGAAGCCTATTTGGGTTACTTGTTCTTAACCATATGACTCTTTAATACCATGGCCAACCTTAATGAATACCTAGTCTTATCTTGTCTGAAAAGCAACTGGAATAAATATTATCTTTGGGTATTATTTCAACTCTTAATCTAGCAAATAAGAAATACACTTTATCCTTAGTCCACTTATGTCACAGCGACTAGAAAATGAAAACAAAACAAAAGCAAGTGTTCCCAGATTGGATGGGTGGAAAAAAAGAAGACATCAAGGATAATATGAATAGAGAAAAACAGGATTTAAGATGCCAGGCAGAAAGGCCAAGCAGAGGCCTCCTCTCCAACTCCACAAGCAGGATACTCTTTCACTGCCTCTAGATGTTACCAGCATCTAGTACCTGTATCTGGGCTGTTGCAAGTTCACATGAGCTTCCTAGGTCCAGCCATCTCACTGCTCAAGCATATTGGTTTGGAAAAATATTTAGTAACTGTCTCAGTTAAGGTTTCCATTGCTGTGAAGATATACCATGACCAAGGCAACTCTTATGTGGGAAAACATTTAATTACAGAGAGCTTGCAGTTCAGAGGTTTAATCCACTATCATCACGGCATGTGGCATGCAGCACACTTGGTGCTGTAAAAGGGACTCAGATTCCTATATCTTGATCCACAGGCAGCAGAAGGAGTCTGTCCCTCACTCGGTGTAGCTTGAGCACAGGAGACCTTAAAGTCCACCCACCACAGTGACATACTTCCTCCACAAAGTTACACCTACTCAAACAAAGCCCCTCCTCCTATTAGTGCTACTCCCTTATGGGAGTCATTTACTTTCAAATCATCACATTCCACTCCCTGGCCCCTATAGGCTTGTGGCTATATCATAATGCAAAAATGCATTCAGTTCAACTTCAAACGTTCCCAAAATCTATAACACTCTCAAACTTATTTAAAAGTCTAAAGTTCCAAATCTTCTGAGATTTTGCGGTCTCTTAACTGTAATCCCTTGTAAAGTCAAAATAAAAAAGCACATCACATACTTCCAACATATAATGATACAGGACATATATTACCATTCCAAAATGGAGGAAAGGGAAGTTAGTGAGGAAATACTGGACCAAAGCAAGCCTGAAGACCAGCTGGAAAAACACCACACTCTGCATCTCTATGTCTGATATCAAAGTGCTTTTCAGATCTCCAACTTCTTTCAGCTTTATTGAGTGCAACACACTTCTTTCACTTGGGCTGGTTCCACTCCCTGATAGCAGCTTTCCTGGAAAAGCATCCCATGGCTCTGGCATTTCCAAAATCTTGGGTTCTCCGAGGCAATCCAGGTCTCACCTTCCCAGCCACAGTGGCTCTCAAGGCCTTCATTAGGGACATCCATGACACAAGCCTGACCTCAGTGGCTTTTCTTAGTCTTGAAGGAAGATTTCATAACCCCTTTCTCCTATTCTTGACTCTAAATCGAGAACCTTGTGGCTGAAGCTGTCGAGTCTGCTGCTTGCTGGTGCCGGAGCATGGTTCCCTTGTTCAATTACACCTTCACCAGCTCTCTGTTTTCAGTGGTTTCCTTCACTTCCTAAGCTTGGCTGTCCTGAAACACATTCTGTAGCCCAAGCTTGCTTCGAACTCATAGATATGCCTTCGTCCTGCCTCTGGAGTGCTGGGGTTAAAGGTATGCACCACAACACATGGCTCTAAGCTTTTTTTTTTTTTTTACAAGTTGGAAAGTTAACTGGGAAGGATCTTGTGCTGAGGTCACCACTCCCTTTGTTCCATTTCTTAATCTGTGTATATCCTTGAACACAGGACTTTGCTTCATTCCATTCCCTGGTGCTCCCTTTCTATTCATATTGTACATTTTGTATTTCTCCTTGTTCAGCTTACTCCTTTTCATTATAAATCTTCATTAAGGTTAACACTAATAATCACATGACAGAATCTATTATAGGCTGTTTTGAGATTTCTTCTGCCAATGGAATTAATCCAAAATTCTTCACTTTAGCCTCAGGCAGACTTTTTGGACAAGGGCAAAAAGCAGTCACATTCTTGGTCAAAATATTACAAGAACTATCTCTAGGCAACATATTAAAATTCCTCTCCTCTGAAACCTCTTGAGCTACACCCCCACAGTTCAAATCATCCTCACCACCACTGTCTTTTTTCCTCATACTATGGCCCATTAAGCAGCACTTAAAGTATTACATTGATTTCCTAACCCAAACTCCCAAAGTCCAAATTCCTCTAAACCAAAGCATGGTCAGGTGTATCACAGTAACACCCCACTCCAGGTACCAACTTCTATCTAGTTAAGAGTTTCTATTTCTGTGAAGAGGCATCTTGATCAAGGCAACTCTTGGAAGGGAAATCATTTAATTGAGGCTAGCTTAAAGTTCAGAGGTTTAGTCTATTCTCATCACAACAGATGACATGCAGGCAGACATGGTTCTAGAGAAGAAGTGGAGAGTACTATGTCTTGATCTGCAAACAGAAGATGGAGTATCACTGTCCCACATTGGGCATAGATTGAGCATAGGGGACCTCAAGACCCTGCATAGACACACTTCTTCAAACAAGAAAACACCTATCCCAACAATGCCACACCTCCTAATAGTGCCACTCCCTAAGAGGGCCATTTTATTTCAAACCATCACAGTAACGTTTCTGAGTACCGATGAAACTTAAGGCCTTGTGCTTGTTCAGGAAAGCCATCTACCACTGACTTCCACCCACAGCTCCACACACATAACTCCCAACACTTTTCTACCCACCCTCAAATCATCTTTGGGTCCCCCAGAGCCCAGTGTATCCTGCAAAGTCAGCAGAAAGCTCTGTATATTTTAAAGATGAAGGCATTAGGTGAGGGGATAGGGAGAGGGGTATGGGTGGGAGGGAACATTTCTCCCATTACCCTAAGAGTATGCATATGGGTTTCAAACAGCTAATGCCCCTTATGGGTGCCAGCAATGATTGAAAGCTTTCCTATATAGAGAAAGAACTTTCACTCCTTGTTTATTCATGGCTGTCTACATTTGAATTTTATACAAATAGCTAGGCTGAGCTCAGATAAGCTTTATATCACTATTTTTTTTCTACATTGGAAAACTTAGATGACCTCTGGTTTTCCCTACTTGCTAGCATGGCCCCCAAAATAGAAATCTGAACAAGTATTCTTTCCTTACCAGCAGCCTATCTCTAGGTGCCTACACTTAGCTATTCACAGTTCAAAGGCTTAAGAACCATAAATGGGGTGAGGAAGCAATCAAGCAGCAGAGTGACCTTTTCCATTAAAACTTTGATTGGATAATCTGTTCTCTCTTATCCTTCCTCTCTGGGGAAATGATTCACTCCCTGAAGGCTGGCTTCTAGTATTTATTTATTTATTTATTTATTTATTTATTTATTTATTTATTTATTTATTTAT
>CABHPH010152868.1:0-46739 GCA_902168325.1 Peromyscus nudipes
CATATATAAAATCAATGCTTAAATCTTACTATGAAAACTGAATAACCTTGACCAACAAGATTCCATGTGGCACTCCTCAAATATCCATGAAAATTATATATAAAGTATATGGTATATTTAAAATGTAATATATATAAGCTTTGTTTATATTATGCATTTATATATAAATTGTGAATATTATACATTTAAATTGCTTTACCAATATTGGAAATCAACTATTTGTTTTTATTATCAAGATGAGATTCAATTTATTTTAGGGAGAAGAAATTCTCCTTCAAAATATGAACGTCTGTGTAACTTCAACATTGTTTATGAACAAGAACGGAGTACATTTAATTTCTGAAAAGGATAAGGTAGTAAACATGCAGCATGCTATAATGTGCTAATGGCCACACAGCTGAGACACTGTCCCTTTAAGGACCTTTAGAAAAGCTTGTTCCTCTGGTGGAGTGTGTTGCTTGGTACTTTCAAAACACAAAACATAATACAAGTCTGACCATTTTCCAGGTCAGGTGTATTAGTTGGTCTTTATGTACACTTACACATAAAAGTGACAGATAAAAGTCTTATAAAATCTCCAGGCCTGCCTTGCTTAAAAACCTGGAGCTTTCCCACTGAGCTTTCAAAGCAAAAAGTTGCTGACAGCAACTTTCAAGTTTAGCAGTGTGCTCCTCTCAACTGTCTACTGCAAAGAAGGAGTCTTAGAAATCAGATTTTCCTTAAAGGGACAAATGTAAGTTTTCAGTAAAATGTCTGGAGAAACAGAAACTTAACCAGGCCTTCACTCTAGTAAGTGACCTAATGGTTTACTTAGCTTCAAAGACCATTAAATAATTAAAAATGGCTATCAAACTTTAGCACTGACATTTCTAAAATTACCACCTGCTACTTTCACAGTTATTATATGATTAATTTCACAATACCCCATAAGAGACAACCAAAAGCAAAAACCAAATATACCCATTAATTAGGAGATAACCTAGCCATATACTATATGTTTATCATGATAGTCACCACAATTGTGGCTTTCGGACTGTTCTCCAAAGAGATCCTCTTTGCACGTGCCTCTGCTGAGTACTGTTCTCATGCTGATGCTGTTTTCAGTGCTTACTTCTGTTGGTGACTTGCATACAAAACAGAGATGTAGTCAAACTCTCCAATCCAGCATCCACACAGAATATGTATGTGTTCACTTGAGAGCAGCCTGAATAACTCCTGTCTACTCAGTCCTGTCCACGTTGCTGGTTGTTTAATCAGAGAATATATTGTGGGATGGAATGACAATCTGATCAAAGGAGGATGCCTTTTCCTGGAAACTAGGGGTATTTCATGTTCTTCCTGCAGCATTTTCAGGCTCTGGCTGAAGGTCTGTAGCTTGCTCTGGCTTATGAGTCCAGCCCAATAGTGCAGACCACCTTGCAAACAAAGGTCTGGCAGGACTATAACATCTATCATTATGTACACTGCCCATCTCTCACTTCGTAACCTTGGAAAATCTCAAGAGTTGTATGTCTAGCTCCTGAAGGGGCAGAAAAGCTCAATTTTTATAATTTTACAAATGGATAACTATAGATGGCAAAATAACCTGCTGGTGTCTTAATTTATGATGCATTAATTCATTTACAGTGATTTTAAGCATGGGCAGATATTATGCATTTGATGCCCAATACAGTATTTTAATGTCTCCCTATGATGGAAGCCAATTATTGTGATGTCACCTTGATTGGAATAAGGAATATCTAGGGAGTTGAAAAGTATACTGTTGAGTGCATCTCTAGGGTATTTCCAGAGAGGAATAACTAAGGGAGAAAGTTCTATCCTGATGTAAGTGATAACAGATCATGGACTGGGGTCCTGAAGCAAGTGAAAAGAAAAAAAAGTTTAGTGAGGATTCTAGTTTCCTTCCTCTGTGTCCTGGTCCACTGAGATGCAAGAAAGTAGCTACCTTGGAGCCACCACCCATCACTCCCGCCCCATCATGATCCTCATAATGGCGAGACAATAAAAAAAAGTCTTCCTTGCCAGATTTTTTAAAATAATACCAAGAAGTAAAGTCACTCATGTGTACACTAAGGTTGAACAGATAATATCAAAGCAAATGTACCTATCATACTCTAGAAAAATGTCACATTTTATTAGAAAAGTATAATACTACGTTTATACATGTTACACATACAGAAACAAACACACTGAGAGTGAAAACTAAAAAAAGTAACATTCAAAATACATTAGTTATATCACATTCATTAAATTTTACAATTGAGATATTTTTCATCTTTCATCACAATAAAACAAGCAGAATTCTTTCTTTCCTATATAGTAAAAATAATTGTACATCCAAGAGTCCCCCTGGCCATTTAGATAACATAGTGAGACAATGTAAAATAAGTGGCTCCTGCTTTTGTTTTCTACTCCAGTGATCCATTACTGATCATAAAATAAAATATACCTGATGTAAAATTCATCTTTTCTCTCCAAATGGCATACCAGCAGCTAATCAGAAGGCTTACATTCACATGGAATTTGAAAGGTAAGCAGCACTCTCACTATGGAAGAGAAAATGGCATCTCAGGTATCCATTCTAGTGTCTATTCTGAACGTTATATGTTACTGTATAAACTTGTCTTTTAAAGCAAGCGTGCTGCAGAAAAGCATTAAGACTCAAAATCAAACAATGAGTATCACAGAGTCTGTGGTTAGCATAAAATAGCTCATCTCAACCACAGGGTTTTGGTGCCTAGAGGCAAGGTCACATCTACTGTAGTACACTTAATGGGAGATGTTCTCAACTAGCAGCTTGCATGCTGTGGCTGTTTCTGTCACAATTTCATTGGTCCCCCACATTCCTGCTGATAAACTTGTCTGGAAGATGACCTCTGGTTATTATGGTATGTTGTTTTCAGAGCAGATAACAGTGTGTGCTCAGTTTAGGTTTTCTGCTATAGGGGTACATTAGATGAAAATGATCATATGCTGGCTCCTAATCAAAGCTCACAAACACTCCCAGGAGGTCTGCTGGTTGGTGCAATGTACAGATTTTAGAATACCTAAGAGTATTTGAATAAAGAACTATGGCAACCTGAAAATATACTCTGGCTCCATTTCTTCTAGTGTATTATTCTATAATAACTTTAAAGTCATAAAATATATAACATCCATTTTTTAGAAATAAAACACTGAATACTTTGCCTTTTCATATTCATGAGCTTGAAAACTTCAATAAATATTACACAGAAATGTTTCACAAAAACATTTAACAAATCTTAAATGCAAGAAAGTCTAAATTAAAACAAATTTATGTTAACTCACCTCAATACTATAGTTACATTTATTTTCATGAAATAATGCTATGTAAGTCAAAAATAGAATAGTCTCTTACACACATATCAATGAAAACCAGCTCTTGAGAGATAACTGTTGCATGCTTTATAGCACATAGAATAGACTTGTCAGTAACATAGCTTAAAAGACACTTTTTTCATTAATATTAGATAACATTTGTTCAAATTCAAAAATCCAAATGTGTTAACATTCCTACAATTTGGATGGTTCCAGTAAAATATGTCTAAATCCTAAGGTAGATCAATTCAGCCAAAGATCTAACACTTCAGTGGCACAATGTATAAAAATCAAGGTTTCACAATGTACCAGGAAAACTTACGATCACATGCTCCCTTCTTTTCTTTTTACTATATGGCAAATGTGTTGCTAATTAAAACACTGATTGGCCAGTGGCTAGGCAGGAAGTATAGGCGGGACTAACAGAGAGAATAAAAAGAACAGGAAGGCGGAGGGAGTCACTGCCAGCCACCGCCAGGACAAGCAGCATGTAAAGATGCCGGTAAGCCACGAGCCATGTGGTAAGGTATAGATTTATAGAAATGGATTAATTTAAGATATAAGAACAGTTAGCAAGAAGCCTGCCACGGCCATACAGTTTGTAAGCAATATAAGTCTCTGTGTTTACTTGGTTGGGTCTGAGCGGCTGTGGGACTGGCAGGTGAAAGAGATTTATCCTGACCATGGGTCAGGCAGGAAAACTCTTGCTACAATCTGTCGTCATTTTTTTTGAACGTGGCAAGAAATCTCAAAGCCTCAAAGCCCAAAATGTGTTTGTTTCTCAGGATGCAATATTATTAATTCAGATATTTAAAGTTTTCTATTGTCTTTCAAATGTGGCTTCTCAAATGGTATTTCTTCTGTGGGCTTTGAATTCATATTACACAAAAGCCCAAATCATTCACTAACACACAATAGCTAAGATATCATAAACACATCTTTTATCTCTCTCTAAATCACTCATCATTTGTAAGAATGTATTCATCATCTGTCATCAATTAATATAAATCGTACTATTGATATTATTTCAACAGCCACAGTAACTATCAGAATTTTATTAATATCCTGATTCCTGACAGACATCATCTTGAGAAAATTTTATAAATAACTATGTGCATGCACACACACACACACACACTCACATCTGAATTATAAACAGGAATAATTACCTTCTATACACAGAATTCTTGATCCCACGAATATTTTATGTTATGTTTGTTATGTTATATTATGTGTGTTTTTCTTTCCTACAGTTTTAGAACTCTATATAGGGTTTGAGAAACATGGCAGAGAACCATGGTAAAGAACCCCTGCTGAGGGGGCAACAGAGTAAAAGTGGATAATTATGTGTTATCTGTTTTGCATCTAGATCATATCTGCTTGTATTCCAGCTGCAATCTTTTATTGTAAAGTCATTGGAACTTATTAGTGTGTGAATTTTGTGACTCTTCCATATAAATTTCCAGTGCATTTATGTCAATGCTTTTGACAAAGTTAGTCTAACTCAAGTTTTGATAGCTTTAAGTACCTTTCATTAAGTCTGTGTCTTATAATTGGAAAATATTACAAGCAGATTACAATCATAAAATAACAAATTTAATTCATTTTGAGATACAGACTGTTTGAGGCATAATGCCAATGTGAAATTTATATATTTAATACTTTTCTCTATCCTAGAGATAAATATTACCAAATATAAATGATTTTCCAACATGATATTTATGAATGACATCAAGAATGTGACACTTTTAGATGTATGTCATGTTGATTAATGTAATTGAAACCATTGCACAAGGTCAATTTGCTAACATTTACGAAGCTTCACACACAGCAATGAGATTAAATGAGATGCAGTTCCTGCTTCTCATCTTCTGAGTTATCATGAAGTAAAGGCACCAATATTTTTTGGATTAAGATTTTACTTTATTTAATATTAAAACTTTTTTCAATTTCTGTTCAAGGACTTATTATGTCTCATTTAATTGTTTTATTAGTCATGGATATAATGTATCTGTTAAGCCAGGGGAAGTGTACTCTCAGAAAAATGAGGTCCAATTACTAAGAATGGTTTCACTGGTTTGTAATAAACTTTGTGTCTCTGATACACTACACATAGATATTGGTGGGAGCAGAGGAATAAATGTGAAAGCATTGCCATTTTCAGTACCTATGAAAAACTGCATATTAGTATTGGATATAGGAATAAGTTGTACAATATTTTCAGAAATATCTAAGAGATTTTATTTTGGAAGATGGTGGAAGCAGTTGATTTCAGGGCTGATTGCTCAGATGGCCATAATGGGTTCTGCTACTGAATAAAGCCTCTACTCATATCCTTGTTTATCTTTAGTACTTTTCCCAAAGGTCAAGTTATGGAATCAGCCACAATGGCTATTAAGAAAGGAATGGACGAGTAGACACATGGTCCATTGGTTATCAGTACTTGCTGGTCTTACAGAGGACCTGAGCTCAGTTCCCAGTACCAAAATAGCCACTCACAACCAGATGGAACTCCATTTGCAGGAAATTCAATGTCTTCTTTGGGCCTCTTCTGCCACCAGTCACACGGGAGTGACACATCCATACACACACATAATATAAAAATCTTTCTAAAAAGGGAAATGAATGGATATAGAAAGAATATATAGGTACATATGTATTATATATATACACATATAATACATATATACATATACACATATATATATACATATATATACTTTAGTACCATTCAGCCATTAAGAAACAACAGATTTGTGTACTGGAAAATTGACCAGGAGTAGAGATCGTCATGTCAAAAATAAATCAGGATGAATACCAAAAGAGCATATATTTCCCTCACATGCAAGTGAAGACGTATGAATATGGACTGAAATACACAATGCTTCGAAACAGAGGAGGGAATTATTTTCATAGAGGAAGAGGACCAGTGAGGGGAAGGGATGGAGGAGGGAAGAATTCTAAAATCAAAGAACACAACACATATATGTATATGTAATAATCAAAAATTATACTGAAGATTGATACACACTAGTGAAAAATACTAAATGCATACCCCCAAAATATTATGTAAACTGGAAATTTATACAAAAATACATAGGGATTAAAACACATTAACAATGATCCATATAATCCCTATACTACAACAGATTTGAATACTAGAAAAGTGATTATATTTGCTAATGGTGAGTTGATGCATAGCAACATAAGGCAACATTTTGTTTAAGGCATTTATTTCTTCCATTCATCCTTCATTTTCTTGTCCATCATTTGCTTGCTTTCAATTTTACCTGTAACTAACACCTTAAAAAAAAAACCCTGAAAAAAAAAGGTTTTCTGGTAATATTAAAAACTATACTTAGTGCATATGAGAGCTTAATAGTTATTGATGAACAATCATAAATCAAAACTATTTTATTTCTCATTGAAATCTGTATTTCTGTTCTGCTTTTATAAGTCTGCAAATCACAGTACTTTTTAATCATTATTTAATGGGTAGATCATTTTCAAATTAAATTCTGGGGCCACTTCCTATTTGGTAGTAACATACATATATAGTCAATTTAATTACAAAAACGTTAAATAAATGTCCTATTACTTTAGGATCCTTTGTAAGGTGGTAAAATAAGTTTATCTATGACCTAATAACTAAAAGCTTTGAGAAGGCATGCATTTATTTTGCTTAGACTTTGGATAATGCATTTTGAATATTTAAACATATGTCTTTACAAGTTCTATGCCAGGAGACTTTGATTATTGAAATGCAACTAGTTTATTTTGTTCATATCAAAGGCTAATTTACCAGGTCAATTTGGAAGAGAGAAGAAAATTTAGCCTATTATCCTATCCTTAAAAAGTCGTAAGGAATATTACCCTTGTATTACAGTCCACCTGTAAAAGCCTAAGGCTTAATAATTGATGGATGTATCTGATTTGACTCACATCTACCTTTGAGATTTTTAAGTTTTCAAATTTTTAAAAGTAACTTCAGCTACTTCTTCAAAACATCTGTGAAGGAGGTTTTAAAAGTACACTCAAATAACACAATGTCTATATTTTGAATCAGTAAGTTTAGAAGTTCCATTAACTTATGATAGTTTTCCTTAATTATAGTCATGCCAACTGACAGAAAAAGAAAATGTATTATGCATTATGCTCATTTTAAGTTAGAAGAAGAATATAAATATCTAAAATTTGATTTTATTACCACATGTTTTCTTCATTTTACCAGCTACCCCAGTAATCATGCAAAGATCCTCATATTCGTCACAAACACATAAAAACAAAAGGTGCATGAAATGATTAAATTATTCATCATATCATTAAGCCACCCATTTTACAAATGAGGAAATTCAAATATCAAGATGATGCATTTTCTTTTGAAGTTCACACAGGATGTAGGTGGAGTTAGCTTTTTTCCTGGTTATAAACTGCGTAGATGTTAAAATTCAAGCAGAAAGAATCATCATACTGTATTACATGAAGAATACAACAAGAAATTCCTATCTCTCAGTACTGAAACCCCTCAATACTTATCAAGGTCTCTGTAGTTACCATGCCAGACAAGGAATTGTGCTAAAGTCTCCATTTAAACAGAAATAATATTTTGTGGAAATCTTTCCATACGTGTTTCTAAATTTAAAGTCAATATAGTCAATTAAGTTTTGCTCTTCAGTCATTGATGGTAGAGGTAGTGGAGAAAAAGGCCTTTTTGAAAGAGAAGATGTTAATCTCTTAGATATTGCTTCCAATGAAATAAAAATCAAGAACAAAATAAACTAAATCCAAACAAAACAAACATGTCATAATTTGATATATGTGTCTACTTTAAATCCTCATCTGATATAAATACTTGTAACTTGAGTTCCTTAATTGGTCTTATAAAAAAAAAAAAAACCCTGGAGACAAATATTGGGGTAAATGCTGAAAGATCAGAGAGACAAAGGAACAAGCCACTGCCATGTCTCACCCCACCAACTCCATGGATTCTCTGACTGTCTGTAAGTTCTCAGTCAAAAGGCCTCTAGCTGAAAATCTTTTAGTTCCTGTCTCCTCGTTCCTTATATATCTTTCTCTGTTAAGTCATCACTTCCTTCCTAGTGCTGAGATTAATGGCCTGTGTGCTTACCAAATACTGGGATTAAAGGTGTGAGATCTCAAGTGCTGGGATTAAAGGTATGTGACTCCCAAGTACTGGGATTAAAGGTGTGTGCCACTGCCACCACTGCCTGGTTCTGACTCTCTCCTAGAGTGAGACAATCTCATGTAATCAAGGGTGGCTTTGAATTTACAGAAATCCAGATGGATCTTTGCCTCCTGAGTGCTAGGATTAAAGGTGTATTCTACCACTGCCTAGCTTCTATGTTTAATATAGTCGTTGTTCTGTTATCTGTTCTTCAGGCAAATTTTATTAGGGTACACAATATGTCACCACAAATACTTTCTGATGTTAGAAAGTTAAAGAATCACTTTCGGTACAGAAATATTTGTAATATGTAGTACTTTTAATTTCACACTTTCAATGCTCAGGAAGGAGACACAGCTGAAATAATAAAATATTCACATTGCAAGTACTAGTAGTACCTGAGTTAAATGCTTAGAAACTAAGTGGAAAAAAAATTGATAAGCTGGCACAGACATTTAATGACAGTCCTGAGGAGATGGAGACAGGCAGATCCTTGGTACTCAAGGACCAGCCCAACTAGCCTACCTGACATGTTCGAGACCAATGAGAATCTCTGTGAGCCACAATGTAGATAGCACCCAAGGACTGGCCTAGATGTCGCTCTCCAAAATTCGCATGCACATGCACATTTGCATACACAAAAAAAATTACAAAATAAAACTCAGGTAAGGCAAGTAGAATGATGATTGGTTGGTGGAATACAATACAAATGTAAGTCATTAAATGTTAGAAAAAAATCAAACAATGTTATTTTAAGGAAAAACACATTGTGATTAATGACATGGGGAAAACATTAGCTGTGTATAGGTTAACAGAAAAATGAGTTGAGAAATTCAGAAAAGTTAAAGATTTCTTTGTCTTTTTATTGAATATTGAATAACCTATCCATAATGTATGCTTTGTGGTAGTTGCAAAATGTAATTGATTATTTTATAATTTCTTCAGTACATATCATAGAAATGCAATTTCTTTAATTTCTCACCTATTATATAGATAAAACTCATGAAGTAACTATGCATTCATGTTTCATTTTCACAGCAAAACCTTAAGTCTTTTACATGTTTGCTGTATCTTTATTTGAAAAAAATTAAAAATGTGTTTGAAAATAGTGAATGCAAATGCAAATAAACAATCCAACTCAGAAGTTTTGATCACTGAATATAGAATAATTTGATAGTATACTACAAAGGGTGGTTGACATTAGAAATTAAATTAATTTCCTTGATGGAAAAAAGGAGCAAAGCTACAGATTAATGTGAGAGAGAAAAGTTTTGAGGCATGTGCATTTCTTTTTTTTTAGGACTTTTTTCTTGAAAGACACAATTATATAGTTTTCACAAAATTGTCGACAAAGTATCTATATAATAAGCAAGGATTAGCCACCTAGTTAATTTGTTGGTTATTACAAGATTCTCCATTGCCAAAATGTGTAGAAAAAAATCTATCACATTTCTTGTGAGTTTCCATTGATTTCAAAAATCAATTCTGTACTAAGAGCCGCTAAAACATTCATTACGTAGGTCTCTCTGAATATAGTGAGAGAAAGTACAGGTAATGAGTATAAAGAAAAGAGAGAGTTCTCCTTAATGCACAGGGACGAAAGCCTGTCCTTTTTTCCATTTTGTCTATCAGCATGACTTACTTCCACCTTTTCCTTCAGCTCATTGAGCTAAATTTACTCATAAAACATTTTTAAGAAGCCAGCAAATAGTCCCTTGGTTTCCGGGAATGAGAAACACTACCTTTAGTCCACTGAAATAAAAAAATAATTCTTGAATGTGTCGTGAAATTACAGATTCACCTATCTCACAGGGCAGTGGGAAACTCATTATGGTGCTCTCTTCAATTTGAAGCCGGGATGGTTAAGACACTGCAGAATCATTTCTTAGACATTGCTTCCCATTTGTTTCAGTGTAGATTAAGGGGAGGCAAATGGCTGCACTGGAGCAGGAAATTGGAAAACCATCTGTTTTAGCAGGAGAGAGAAAGAAAGTAAGGGAGAAGTAGAAACATGCAACAGCGTACACAAAGCATAGAAAGAAAAGAGCTATTAGGCTTTTTAGAAAAGAAGAGATGAGAAATAAAGTTGCTAAATTGGCTTTCAGGAATAAAGAAAGTTGTTAATCCTGGTAACAGTCTGGGAGTGACTGAGCATAAGAATGGGGCTTACATTAGGATGGATTTCTTAAAGAGGCATTTCAGGTCTGACAAATGCTTAAATCTTACCTTTTTGAAATGGGGATGAGTGGACTTGCTCTCTCCCTCATTTCACATGTGTTTTCAATGACATACTCTTGATGGAACTTGCTCACCACAAAATATGATGTTAAAGTAACAGAAGAATATGATGTAGAAATTACACAACACTGAACATCATTTATCAAGATCACTATTTAAAATCTTCAATTTATGTAAGTTTTTGGTACTGGGGATTGCTGGGGAATGTTTTTCTGTACACTGTGAATATATGTTGCTCCATTGGTTAATAAATAAGCTGCTTTGGCCAATGGCAAGGCAGCTTAGAGGCAGGAAGGAAATCCAAGGAGAGAGACAAGAAAGAGAAAGGCAGAGTCTGGAGAGATGCCAGCCTGTTGCCCAAGGAGCAACATGCTAGTAGACCAGTAAAGTCATGGAACATGTGGCAAAACATAGATTAACAGAAATGGGTTAATTTAAGATATAAAAGCTAGCTAGCAAGAAACCTGCCACAGGCCATACAGTTTTTAAATGATGTAAGCCTCTGTGTGTTTAATTGGATCTGAGCAGTTGCAGACTGTGAATGAGAGAGATTTGTCTGGACCACTGGAGCCAGGCAGGACCTGAGAAACACATGGCTACAGGGGATTATATCCATGTCTTTGCATATAGTATCCAAATGCTGTCCATCTGAGCTATAATCTTAGCCCTCAGTAATCTGGAGTATGGTAAATGTTATGGAAAAATCATAGAAGTTCATTGAATTTTATACAAACAGAAGATGTATTCATCTCTATGACAGGAACAAATTAATTACATTTCATTTTGTGTGATGTGGCTACTTTGTTAATTAGCTAGCTGTACACTTTATTCTGTTAATACTAGTAATCAAAGGTTCATCTTCACAAACACTCTTGCTTTGCAGGGAGTGCAAGGTTAGAGCACAGAGCAGTGAACAGACATCCACATTCAATAATGACCAAAGACACTTTTTTAATGTGTCATGAAATTTTCAAGGACAGCTTATACTACAAGGATCAAGATAAATATTTGTTACGTTCTCAAGGCATTTACAAGTTTGTGGAGTTTTGTTAGAAAATACAGCCAGTTTTCCTTGGACTCCTGTTCTGATTGACAACAAGGATGGTTGCTTGAAATGCTTCTTTTAGGTAAGTATTTTATGTAAAAGATTTCTATGTACTCCTCATAGGAAATAATGCTAAGGTACTCTTGCAGTACAAAAATGAGTTTTATGAAAGATCTGAATAAACCAGGTTTTATTTTCAGTACAGTGTTCAAATGGGTATATGACCACAAATGTAAATGGCATAGCATGAAGACATGAATGCACCTGAAGAAAAAAAATCTCTGTCATCTCAGTCCATATTCATAGAACATGTCTCAATTTTTAGATCTAGACATCTTATAAATATACTTGCAAAATGCTATAGTTAATTGATAAGAATGTCTTATATAAACAACATATATCATTTGTCTGCTATTATTAATTATTCAACTCTTCATAAGTTACTTGAATTAACTTAGTCTTAATTTTTGTAAACATAGGTGGGACAAAAATTGTATCCATTTTGTACAGTTGCAAAAATGTTCAAGAAATGATATTTGCACATTACTTGGGCCAGAAACTGATGCATAGAGAGGAAAAACAAGTAAATAACAAGTATTATTTTGTTATTTTGTCTTTTTTTTTTTTTCGGAGCTGAGGACCGAAACCAGGACCTTATGCTTGCTAGGCAAGTGCTCTACCACTGACCTAAATCCCCAACTCCTAACGAGTATTATTTTAACCTTGGAAAATAAGCATGCTATATAGCTGAACAAATTGGTGCATGTGAGAGTTCAAATCCACTGTATATTTCTTGGGCTTTGCAGTGGGATCTAGACCACAAATGTTTTGAGGAATATTGTTCGCTGACACTATTTATGGGCACAGACCTGAACCTGCTTTCTATTTCATGATATTGGCTTCTTAAGCATCTGTGTAAAGAAAAAATATTTTAGAAAGAAAACTGCATATAATAAACAAAAAATTTGAGATTTTTGCATGGATTTGGACTCACTTCATTACAGTTCTCAGAAAGTTCCATTCTCTTTTGCTTTCTATGAAACAGCAACAGACTTGTTATGCTTAAAATGAAATAGGAACACAAGCAGAAATAATATCTAAGTTTTCAAGGAAAAGAGTCAATATATGGATTGACCCCCTCTAAAATTTAGTAATGAGGTTTTTGTAATTTAAATTTTGTCTGCTAGTCAGAAAAAAAATAGTACCAGCAAATATTCTTGGTTTTGCTAATGAGTCTTTAGCCTAGTGAAAGTAAATACTCCTTATACGGTACTTTTTATTTTACCTATGATCCAAGATAATGAATGTAAAATCAACAGACAGCTGTACATTACATATAATGATACAGGAGATGTGTTTGTGTTAAAAAAAGGGGGGGGATAGTATTTCATTTTAATAGATGCATTCATTAGAAATTTTAGTGATTATTACAGCATAGAGAAATTCTGTGTGACAAAGGTGGAAAAGCTCAAGGAAAAATTCTACTCAATGACCCTGTAAGAAAGGTCAATGAGCAGGTATTTTTTTCCTCTGTCAGCTTCACATCAATCAATTACAATTCCTTAAAGTACCAGAATATTAAGTGACTTAAGCAGTGACCACCAAACTGTGGGTGGTGGAGAGAATGCTACTTTTCAGAGCCCTTTTTAAATTTTCTTTATTTATCACAGCACTTGTTACTTCCTTATGATTCTTTATCAGAGAAAATATAGAAAATTCACATTTGAAAAATGCAGCACATTGGACTCCTGGAGCTCCACCCGGGGCCTAGCCGTGGATCTCTGCTTCCAGATCCCTCAGTCATTGGATGGGGTTTCTAGCACAACAATTAGGGTGTTTGGCCATCCCATCACCAGAGTGGGTCAGTTCAGGCTGTCTCTCGACCATTGCCAGCAATCTATTGTGGGGGTATCTTTGTGGATTTCTGTGGGCCACTCTAGTATTTTGCTTCTTCCTATTCTCATGTGGTATTCATTTATCATGGTCTCCTAGCGAGAAAGAGGAAGGTCTATATGAGCGAGAATTGTTGAGACCAAGGTTGGATAAAGCACAGGGACAAATAGCCAAATGAATGGAAACACATGAACTATGAACCAATGGCTGAGGAGCCCCCAACTGGATCAGGTCCTCTGAATGGGTGAGACAGTTGATTGGCTTGAACTGTTTGGGAGGCATCCAGGCAGTGGGACCGCGTCCTGTGCTCATTGCATGAGTTGGCTGTTTGAAACCTGGGGCTGTTTGAAACCTGCAGGGTCGCTTGGCTCAGCCTGGGAGGAGGGGACTGGCCCTGCCTGGACTGAGTTTACCAGGCTGATCTCAGTCCTCGGGCGTGGCTTTGCCCTGGAGGAGGTGGGAATGGGGGGTGGCCTGGGGGGAAGACGAGGGGGACGGAAGGGGGGAGAACAATGGAATCCGTGGCTGATATGTAGAACTGAATGGTATTGTATAATAAAAAATTAAATTAAATTAAATTAAAAAAATTTTAATGAGAAAAAAAGAAAAATGCAGCATATTCATATGGAAGAGACAAGTTGTAATTAGGGATCATGATTATTAGGGATAGTTTTACCAGTTTTATATCCATCAATAATCCATAAAGTCTAACCCTCTCCACAGCATGAGCACTTTTTTATTTGATTCTCTGTTGCTTACTTAGATTTTCATCATCAATCTTTCATGAACAATATTAATTTGAAATTATACCATAGCCAAGTTCATTTACACAACAAAAATATCTTTTCATTCTCAATAATTACAATAGAGGTCGAACTTGAACTTGAGTTTACCCTTGTGTTATAGCCTTATTTGATTAATCTAAGTCACTCATCAGAATAAATACATCTCTTAACCAAAGAGTTAGCAAGTTTGTTATCACTTGCACAGTAAGCAACTGGGTAAGAACGCAAGTAGCTGATTATGAAGTACGTCATTGCCATTTCTCACGTCCCACTGAGCCCAGTAATATGTATTGACCAAGAACAAGTGTGTTTCCTCTCCAGAGGCCATACTTTCAGCAACTTTTTTTATTGTTTCAACTTTCAACAAACACAATATATTGTGATCCATCGAGCATGGGGAGCTGACAGAGCTCTCTAATCTGTAAATGACATTAATGTCAATTACGATTTAAGTTGCCAGTAATGACCATTTAACTGTTTTCCTTCAGCACTGTGACATGGTAACCTTTCCTATTAATTCAGAGCATGACCTATATAAATAACCATATCAGATAAAAGATAAAACAAAGAACTTGTAAAATATGCCTTCACTTTATTATGTAATGAAACAAAAACCAAAATGACAACCTTTTCAAATTAATGTTTTACTATGCTTGTTTCCAGTAAACAATGTTAATAAGAAGTTAAAAGGAAAAACAAAAGGAAACAACAACAAAAAATACAAGAAAAATCAAGTTTGTTGTAAGTATGATTCTATATCATACTGAGTGAGATAATACAGATCCAGAAAGACAATCATCTCTTTTCTTTCATATATAGATGGTAGTTCTAAACTTTTCAGTATATATGTTTCATATGGTTTTAGTATATATGGTTTTAGAAAACCATACAAGCTAGGAAACTAACAATGGATATTGATTTTGGGAATCTTTCAGTGGAAGAGAGAGAGAAAGAAGTGATACAAAATGTTAAGTGGAAATAATTGAATATAAAAGGAAAAAGGGTGGAGGATGAGAGTGATGGATAGTAGAGGGAGTATACAGAGTGATAACTAACTATATAGGCCTTTAAAAATTATATGGAAACCTACTTCTATAACGTATATGTATGCGTTATATGTATATATTATAATTTAAATACCCCATAATGAACAGCTCCCCTACTAAACACTCTAGGTTACTACATTATTAGGCTATCTGTTTTGGAGTTGTTGGCCAGTTGGGATGGATCAATTAACCTCTCCCCAGCCATTACAGGCTACTACCATTGCTCTTAGTAACACCCCCAAAACCTGTTAGTAAGAACTGATTAGTAGAAAAGATCACATACATGAGTCACTGGACACAGATGAATTATCTGATCTCATCTCATAGCTTCAAGCCTGCTTCCTATGCCACAGGGAAGAAAAGAAATCAGACTCTTACATAGCTAGGAATCCTGATAGCCACTGTAATGACTAGTCTGAAAAGCTATGCTCATTGGTGCAATAGTTGTACGAGTGTTTTGCAAGTAAACAAATACTTTATTGTTGTAGTTAAGGTTAGCCTCACAGGCTAGCAGCCATAACTGGCAGTGTTGTTGGGACTAACCTGTGATGTGATAGGTTATAGATTCTGGGGAAAACCTACTGGTGTTATTCTGGTATGTGGATATTTAAATAAACTAACTCTGAATGGCTTTATGCTATATCAGTATATTAGAACATCTCTCAACTTGCCTCATCAGAGAAGCTCCTTCTTTCAGTAAATAGTGATAAAATCAGAAAACCCACAACTACTCATGAATATGAGACTGTGTAATGTTCAGAAGCAAACATGCTATTTATATAATACACTTCCCACACCAAAGTTCAGTAATTATTGTAGAGGTTAGGAGAGAAACATTGTAAGAGCCAAGGCTAAGAAATGACCATGGAGAAATATTATCTTTGCATCCAAAGGGAATGTTGCTTATGTGTATAGCTAGAGTTTTTCTGGTCCTGCCTGGCCCACAGTCAGGACAAATCTCTCTAACCCACCAGTCCCACAGCACTTCAGCCCCAACCAATTAAACACACAGACTTATATTGCTTACAAGCTGTATGGCCTTGGAAGGCTTCTTGCTAACTGTTCTTATATCTTAAATTAACCCATTTCTATTAATCTATACCTTGCCATGTGGCTCGTGGCTTACTGGCATCTTCACATGCTGCTTGTCATGGCGGCGGCTGGCAGTGTCTCTTTGCCTCAGCCTTCCACTTCCCAGAATTCTCTTCTCTGTTAGTCCCACCTATACTTCCTGCCTGGCCACTGGCGAATCAGTGTTTTATTTATTGACCAATCAGAGCAATTTGACATACAGACCATCCCACAGCATATGTGAACTTGCATCAGTTACTATAGTGTGCGCATGACCTGTGCAATCTCCATATGGAACAGGAGCTTGACATGAAATTCCATCACTGAATAACGGACTACTGGCAATTGATAGTTTCTAGGAAGGGGAAAGTTAGTTTTCTTTATTGCTATAAGCTACCAAAGCTCATACCTGCCAAGGGTAGACAAAGATCCAGGACTTGTCTCCCCATACAAGATTATTTGGGAAACACAAATTTGACTCAGTGGGCCTAAGAAAAAAACAATAAAGGAGTTAGATGAGTTATAACATGAATTGCTGAATAGTCTTATTAATAAAAAATACCCAGAGCCAGATATTGGCGTGAAAGCTGAAAGATCAGAGAAGCAGAACAAACCACAGCCAACCTCACCTCTCCAACTCCTCAGCTGATCCTTTATCTACAAATCCTCAGACTGAAAGCCTCTGATTCCTCACCCCTGAGGGTCTCAGTTGAACTGCTGCTTAGTTCCTGTCTCCTCATACCTTATATACTGTTCTCCACCCAGCAATATCACTCCCTGGGATTAAAAGCATGTCTACTTTCCATGCAAAGGCATGAGATTTCAAGTGCTGGGATTAAAGGCATGTGCCACCACTGCCTGACTCTGTTCCCAGTGTAGCCTTGAACTCACAGAGATCCAGAGGGATCGCTGCCTCCCAAGTGATAGGATTAGGGTGTGTGCCACCACTGTCTGGCCTCTGTGTCTAGTCTAGTGGCTGGCTCTTTCCTCTGATCCCCAGATAAGTTTATTAGGATACATAATATATCACCACATATGAGTAGAGAGGTACATGCCCATCTGGAAGCATCTGTGGAGTATGTGAATATGATTCAAATACATTGTGTGAAATTCTGAAAGTAATAAGGATTTATTATTATAAATTATTAATAAATTATGTTTATCAATGTCATTGCATATTCCAGAAAACTATATTTTCTTTTGCAAAAAATAAAAGATTATATATTTGTTTAAAAATTGATAATTTCCATTTTTATGTAATAGTTTTTCATATAATCTTATGTGTTGCATGTAATATTTCGTGTAGTATCACATAATTTATAAGGTAATATGCTAGGAACTACACATTGATTGAAAGACTAGACATATTTAATTTTTTTATCATTGACCTAAACAAAGTTCTCACTTCAGACTGAATTTCTTTTAAGAATTAAATATTGTGACTTTTAGTGATTACTATACCTAATAAACATACTGCTTACACATGTTTAAGATTTATAATTTATAATATTGAATAAGAAATATCAAGTAAGAGATAATTGTTAATGTAGTTCTGAGATTTCCCATGGAGAACCATTTTAACCAGCCCCTATGTACCTTTAAAATTATTATTGATGCTTGAACAATGGAAAAATAATAATTATAATTATATGCTGGACATTACCTTAGAAATTTAGCAACTTTTGGCAAAATTTAAGAAATATGTGACCGGAGATCTTATAAGTCCTAGGACAAACTCTTAATTATTATATATAGTTTATCTTATATTAGTTATATTTTTATTTTAAACAAAAAAGGGGAAATGTGTTTGATATATTATGCACCCCAATAAACTTATCTAGGGGTCAGAGAACAGAACAGCCACTACATTAAACATAGAGGTTAGGCAGTGGTAGCATATGCCTTTAATCCTAGCATTCCGGAGGCAGAGATCCATCCAGATCTCTGTGAGTTCAAGGCCACACTGTAAACAGCCAGGCATGGTGACACACACCTTTAATCCCTGGAAGTGCTGGCAGGAAGCAGAAAGGTATGTAAGGCATGAGGACCAGGAATTTTAGCTTTTTAAGCTTTTAGGCTTTTAGCAGCAGTTCAACTGAGATCCATTCGGATGAGGACTCAGAGGCTTCCCGTTTAAGGAAGCAGGATTGACTGAGAAGTTTGTGAGGTGAGGTTATCTATGGCTTGTTCTACTTTTCTGACCTTTCAGAATTCACCCTAATACCTGGCTCCCCTGAATTTTTTTTTTTATTTAATAAGACGATTTAAGAGTCGTGTTACAAGAGGCAGCAATATTTGCACCTGTGTTGGCAGCAAGACTTGGTAATGTGTAAGCGTTATCCAGGTGGTACTGATTTAGAAGTCAGGAAGGGGTCATGGAGAGCAGATGAGGCTTGGCATTGTGAGAGGCCAGGAGAGGCCACTGGTGAAAGTACAGCCTCAGTAGCAGTTGAAGGCCCAGGACTGAAGGGATCATGCAAGTAAGTTCAGGGTTGGCACCACGAAGAGTGTCTGTGAGGTTATTGGTGAAAGTACAGCCAAGTTACACAAGGGACCCCAGAATCTTGGAGATGCCACTACAAGTCTACTACTTGTAGACCACCAAAAACAGTAGCAGCAGTGGAGTGGAGCCAGCCAGAGCCTAGAAGACAAGCTGTGGGTGCTGCAGATGTCAGAGCTAGAGAAGGGACTCAAACCCTTTGCAGAAGTTCAGATATCATGAGTGAATAATTACATATTGAGTTATTTACACTACTGGAGTTTGGTTTTGCTTGGTTCAGATTGTGACAGTGCCCTGGTTCTTTCCTTCTGGAGAAGATATTAAATTTAGTTTTGATTTTTAAAGAATCCTACCGTTATAAGAATTGAACTTTTGCCTGCTAATTTCATGATGTCATTGTTTTTTATTGCTGAGTAGTACTTCATTTTGTATATGTACCACATTTTCTTTATCCCTTCTTTTTGGTTGAGGGACATCTAGGTTGTTTCTAGGTTCTGACTATTATGAATAATGCTACTGTAAACATGGTTGAACAAATGTCCTTGTGTTATGTTTGAGCATTCCTTGGG
This sequence comes from Peromyscus nudipes, assembly GCA_902168325.1. Taxonomy (NCBI): domain Eukaryota; kingdom Metazoa; phylum Chordata; class Mammalia; order Rodentia; family Cricetidae; genus Peromyscus; species Peromyscus nudipes. The sequence goes on from CABHPH010152868.1 coordinate 19,672, forward strand.
TATATGCCCAAGAGTGGTATCATTGGGTCTTGAGGTAGATTGATTTCCCAATTTTCTGAGAAGTACCATACTGATTTCCAAAGTGGCTTTACAAGTTTGCACTCCCACTAACAGTGGAAGAGTGTTCCCCTTGCTCCACATCCTCTCCAACATAAGCTGCCTTCAGTGTTTTTGATCTTAGCCATTCTGACAGGTGTAAGATGGTATCTCAGAGTCATTTTGATTTGCATTTCCCTGAAGACTAAGGATTTTGAGCAGTTTCTTAAAGCCATTTGAGATTCTTCTGTTGAGAAGTCTCTGTTTAGCTCTGTAGCTCATTTTTTTTTAATTGGATTGTTTGGTATTTTGAGGTCTAGCTTGAGTTCTTTTTATATTTTGGAGATCAGCCCTCTGTCAGATGTGGGGTTGGTGAAGATCTTTTCTGATTCTGTAGGTTGCTATTTTATATTATTTACCATGTCTTTTGCCTTACAGAAGCTTCTGAGTTTCAGGGGGTCCCATTTATTAATTGTTGCTCTCAGTGTCTATGCTACTGGTGTTATGTTTAAGAAGTGGCCTCCTATGCTAATGCATTCAAGGCTACTTCCTACTTTCTCTTCTATCAGGTTCAGTGTAACTGGATTTATGTTGAGGTCCTTGATCCACTTGGACTTGAGTTTTGTGCAATAGATATGGATATATTTGCAATCTTCTACATGTTGACATCCAGTTATGCCAGCACCATTTGTTAAAGATGCTTTCTATTTTCCATTGTGTAGTCTTGGCTTCTTTAGAAAATATCATCCTGAGAGAGGTAAGCCAGACTCAGAAGGACAAACATGGTATGTACTCACTTATAAGTGGATGCTAGAAGTAAAGCAAAGAATAACCAGACTACAACCCACAGCTCCAGCAAAGCTAGGTAACAAGGAGGACCAAAGAGGGACACATGGAATGCCCTGCGAAGGGGAAACAGATGCAATCTCCTGAGCAAACTGAAGGTGGTTGCAATAGAGGGTAGGTTTATGTGAACACAGAGGAATGAGATGGTCAAGCTGGAACAGTGGCAGAGTCGGAGAGCAGTGAGGTAGATATCTTGAAAGAGGGAGATAAAATGGGGATAGGGAGAAGCCTGGTGTAAGGGAAGTTCCCAGGAATCCACAGGGATGACCCCAGCTTAGACTACCAGTAGTGGTGGAGAGGGTGCCTGAGCTGGCCTACCTGGTGATCAGATTGGTGAATGCCCTAACTATCAGCATAGAGCCTTCATTCGGTAACTGATAGGAACTGATGCAGAGAGCCATGAATAAGCACCAGGCCAAGCTCTGGAAGTCAAGTGGAAGACCAGGATGAGGGATTCTATGAGCAAGGGGCATCAAGACCATGATGGGGAAACTTACAGATACAACTGAACCAAGCTAGTGGGAATTTATGAACTTTGGGCTGACAGCTTTGGAGCCTGCATAGGACTGGACTGAGCCCTCTGCATGGACAAGACAGTTGTATAGCTTGATCTGTTTGAGGGGCCCCTGGCAGTGTGAATAGGATCTCTAACTGGTGCATGAACTGGGTTTTTGGAGCCCATTGCCTATGGTAGGACACCTTACACAGCCTTCATGCAGAGGGAGGGACTTGGACCTGCCTCAGCTGAATGTGCCAGACTTTATTGACTCCCCATGGAAGGCCATAACTTTTCAGAAGAGGAGGTGGGGGGTTGTCTGGGAGGGAAGGCTGGGGGTGGGGAGTGGGAGGAGGGATGAAGGGAGGATCTGTGGTTGGATGTGGAATGTATAAAAAACTTCCATAATAAAAAAAGAGAATAAGAACTACAAAAAATAAGTATTGAACTTTTAAAAGATATATGATATTTTAAAGAGACTGAAATTTTAATGTGTTTGAATTTGTAAAGACTGTGGGACTTTTGAAATCATTTATGATTTTAATGTGAGATCTTGGGGATGAATAAGAAAGGAAAGGTTGTGGCTCAATAGTGATGTGTTTGTGTGTCAAGTTGACAGGGTGTCAGTTGTATTGGATGTTTTTGTACATCAACTTGACATAAACTAGAGGCATCAGAAAGGAAGAAGCTTCAGTTAAGGAAATGCCTCCATGATATCCAGTTGTAAGGCATTTTCTCAATTAGTGATCAATGAACCAATGGGAGGTTCATTCCATGGTGGGTAGTGCCATCCCTTGTCCGATTGTCCTGGGTTCTATAAGAAAGTAGGCCAAGTAAGCCAAGGGAAGCAAGCCAGTAAGCAGCTCTCCTCTATGGCCTATCCATCAGCTCCTGCCTTCAGTTTCAGCCCTTTAGGTTCCTGTTCTGACTTCTTCCAATGATGGACTATGTGATCTGGAAGTATAAGCCCAATAAACTCTTACCACCCAGACTTGCTCTTTGGTCATGGTTTTTCATTCCAGCAATATAAACCCTTGTCATGTCAAGAAGTTATTGTGTTTTTTTCTTCCCTTTAGTGTCTTTATCCATTTGAAGTTTTAAAATAATTTATGGAAACCTTTTGAACATCTAGTTTTATTCCACATTCTTAACTGCTTATTCAAGTGTAGCATTTTAATTTAATTGATATTTCTGTGAAATTTTGTGATTACCTTATATCATCAAGGTATATATGTACATTTTTTCTAATGCTAAGCTATAATATATTATTTGTTCATTTATTTCTGAACCATACAAAGTGATTGTTAACAAAATTCTGTACGTGGTAAGCTTAATATTTTCACTTTGGTCGTATTTTTCAAATTGTTCCAATTTCTTAATGACATTTTAACAATATAAGCTTGTTTAATTTTCACAAAATTCTTGCTAAAATTCAAGCATCAAATTAATTGCTTTTATTGGTTTAGCAAAATCTAGCACTTTTAAAACATTTAAATACCCAAGAACAGTGCATATATTCTCTAGCATGATAGTATATATTCATGAGTCTTTTTGATATAATACTGAAAATTAAAAACTTAATAACTGTGAATCATATAAGCAATGTTACAAATCATAATATTGTTTGTATCATTTCAAGAATATTTGTTTATCATATATTTGTTTTTGGGAAATGAATGCGTGTGTGTGTGTGTGTGTGTGTGTGTGTGTGTGTGTGTGTGTGTATCTGAGCAAGGACAATGGCCATGACACACATCTAGAGGTTAGAGACCAACTTTGGGGAGGTTGTTCTTTTCTTTCACTGTTAAATGGATTGAAATGAAGTTCAGAGGCTTTGTTGATAAGCACTTTAGCCCACAAAGCTATCTGGTCTACCTTTCATTGTTTCAAATTTTGATGATTTTTAAGTATTTTATTATTTTAGAATTTCATATAAATATGCAATGCATTTTCATCAAGTCCTCCTCATTCCTTCCTATCCAAACCTCCTATATTTTTCACCACTATTATTTTTTTCCAGTGAGTCTACTTCTTTCTGATAGTATATGTTCATGTGTGTAAGGCCATCTATTTTAACAAAGATGGGCTCTCAGGAGCCACAAACATAAAGAAAGCTGACTTTCCCTCACTCAGAAGCCACTAATTGCAAAAATCTTCTCAGCTAAGGTTGTGATTCCTTGACCACCTCTATTCTCCTGAGATTTATCTGGCTTGAGCTTGTAGTCTTGTATATGATGTCACAATTTTTATGACTTTATATGTATAACTGTCTTGTTTCATCAAGAAATTGTAGCATGAATCTTAAAAGTTCTTATTAATAAAATCAAACCTGAGCCAGGTATTGGGGTGAACTGGAAGATCAGAGAAACAGAACAGGCTACAGCTAACCTCACCTGGCCAACTTCTCAGCTGATCCTGTTCCCTCAGACTGAAAGCTTCTGAGTCCTCATCCAAATGGAACTCAGCTGAACTACTGCTAGAAAGCCTGAAAGCTTAACCAGTCAAATGCTTAACCAGCCAAATGCTTCTAGTTTTTGGTCCTCACGCCTTATATAGCTTTCTGCTTTCTACCACCACTCCCTCGGATTAAAGGCGTGTGTCACCATGCCTGGCCATTTCCAATGTGGCCTTGAACTCACAGAGATCCAGAGAGATTTCTGCCTCTGGAGTGCTAGGATTAAAGGTGTGAGTGCCACCATTTTCTAGCCTTTGTATCTACTGGCTGGTCTGTCTCTGACCCCAGATAAGTTTATTAGGGTGCACAGTATTTTGGGAAACACAATACCACCACAAGAATTTTTTGTTTGTTTGTTTGTTTGTGATTATCCACATTTTTTCTCTTTTAATCCTGACGTACCTTTTCTATGGGAAGGGAAGTGATATAGATGTAGCATTAAGGCTTCGTACCCTACAGTCTTTTAATTGCTGTATATGGACTAGTTGTAGTTCTGTATACTAATTTCTATAGACTGCAAAAAGAAGCTTCTCTGATAAGAGCTAGACTTGGGTATTATAGACAATAAGACATTAAGAGTCAGTTTAGTACTATGTCTATATAGCCTAATAAGGATAGTAGGTCCTCTCCTGTGGCCTATGATCTATCTTGCTGTGCTTGCCTGATAACCATGTCAGCAATGAATTAATCCTAGTGGAGCAGGCATTACATCCAATCAAAAGTGGTGGGTTACTCCTTTGACATTAGTACTACTGTTTCACCAGTCGATACATCTTCATAGGCCAGTTTTAAGTGTTGCTTGCAGGTTGCACAGCTGAATAAGACTGATAATTACTTTTCTCCCTCGAGTGGTGTCCCACTTTTCTGTGCTGGGAAAACTAACCAGTAAAGATGAAACTGCCAGATCTGTACAACTTGATTGTCCAAAAGCCAAAATTCAAATACAAATTATAAAATTGCTAATATCTCCAGCAATGCCACCTTACCTTCAAGTTCTGGGTGGAGGCAAAGAGCAATGACCACAACCTGGGATATTTGTGGGTCTATGGAACACACTGACCATCAACTCCAAATAATATAACTCATACATGGCACTGGTCTCCTCATTTGATAATCTATTGTGTCTAGGAGAGAGAGTTACACATATATGAAAACTCAAAAGGAAAAAATGTGTTTCTATTTAAATATTTTAGGAAGCATCTACAGTAATATGCTTCCACTTGGCTTTTACAGGGGTCTTTAATGTTAGTCTTCCTCAAATGCCCTTTTCTACACTGCCCTACCCACCAAACCACTTAATCTATCCTTTTCCATTAATTCCCATTTTCCATTGACAGCATGAGTTTTATGTTTCCTCTTTTGTAAGTGACCCACCCACGAGGTCATTTATGAGTTTCTTGACATCAAAGAGTACTCCAGTACACATCTAAAGATTTAAATCTGACAGCCATATGTAACATGAATTGCTAAACGGTCTTATTAATAAAAAACCCTGGAGCCAGATATTGGGGTGAAAGCTGAAAGATCAGAGCGATAGAACAAGCAAGCCACAAGTTCTTTCCACTAGGAAATCCTTAGTCCAGGAGAGAGCTACTTCCTGTATAGTCATGACTATGTACCTTTCTGTGCCCTGCCATCTTAACTTCCTCTCTCCACCCAGCTGCATCACTTCCTCTTTCCATCCAGCTCTATCACTCCCAGGGTGTCTGTACAGACCTCCAGATCTCTATAGTTAACTAGTGCTGGGATTAAAGGCATGTGCCACCATACCTGGCTCTGTTCCCAGGGTGGCCTGGAACTCACAGAAATCTAGATGAATCTCTGCAGCACTGGCTGGCTTTGTCCTTTGATCCCCAGGCAAGCATTATTTGTTGGAGCACAAATAAAATATCATCATAGCCATATGTGAACAAGAATTATGGTATTTGTCTTCCTGGGTCTGAATTACCTAACATAGAATAATTATTTCCAGCCCCATCCATTTCTCTTTGAATTTCATCATTTTATTTTTCTTAACACTTGAATAAATACTCCACTTTATAAGTGTACTGCTTTTTCAGTTTCAAATAATCTGTTGATAGGCATGTAAGTTGTTTCCATTTCCTGTCTATAGTGAATAGAAAAAAAATGAACATGGATGAGCATGTGTCTCTATTATAGGATATAGAATCCTTTGGGCATATATCCAATAAAGTTATAGCTGGATCATATGATAGATCTATTTCTAGCTTTTTGAGGAACGTCTGCATTGATTTTCAAAGAGGCTGCAACAGTTTGCAATGCAACCATCAATTAATAAGTGTTTACCTTTCTCACATGCATGCCAACTTTTTTGTCTTTTATGAGCTGTTTATTTGTTTTAATTTTAGCCATGCTAATAGGAGTAAGATAAATCTTCAAAGTAATTTTAAATTTCATTTCCCTTATGGCTAAGGGTGTTAAACATTAAAAACAACATTCTGAACAACTTGAATTCTGCTGAATTTTAATTGATTTCTTTTATTGATATTCATAAATTTGAGGTCTTTGTATACTTCAGTCAATAACATTTTATCACACACACACATACACACACACACACACACACACACACATACACCTAAATATTTTTTTCTCATTTTATACATCATTTCTTTACTCCTGTGCTGTTATCTTGTTGTTCAGAAGCTTTTTAGTTCCATGACGTCCCATTTTTAAGTTGTTGGTCTTGATACCTTCACTACTGGGGTTCTGGTAAAAATGTCATTTTCCGTCCCTCTAAGGTGATGTGTACTTCCTTTTCTCCTTAGAAGATTCAGAGTATTTGGTCTTGCATTGTATTCATTGATCCATTTGGAACTGATCCCTGGTGGTGGGGGTAGGATTCCCTATCTGGGAGTAGCACATTTGTTCATCAGGTGGTAGAGTCTTACTATGACTTATACTAAGCTTACCTTCTAGCCCTTATTTAAAAGACTGACCTTAACCACTGGCCAATTTTATTTTGTACTTTATTATTTAGTTTCTGGGAACTTGCATGCCCTTAGTCATTCTCTCTTCATAATCAAATGTTTCTTATATTTACAGTTTTGCTGTTCATGTACCCTCTTCATTTAATTCAACTGCCTCCTGATTTTTTTCTGACACATATTTTTTTTTGTTACAAAAACTATCAACAATGTACAGTTGTTGCTTTACCATGGTTAGGCACCACATTTTATTTGTTAAAATCTCTCTTTGTTTCTGTTCTTAATCTATGGTTTGGTTTTGGGAATTTTATCAGCAGTTTATGCTTAATTAAGTTTTTCTGAAACAGCTTTTGCCTGGGACCAGCCTCAGCAGTTTTGAGGATCTCGAGGGGCAGGGATATATGGCAGGCACAAAAAAGACTCAGACACAGGAGTTGGTGCAAGCTGACAAGTCTTGTCAGATCTGGAGATGTGCGTCTTCTCTGCCTTGTCTTGATCTGACTCAACCCCAGTCTTTTATTGTAATAATACAAGGAAATATGGGATGAGAAAACTCAACAGGTGATTGGGTTCTTCACAATAGTTTCAAAACTTCTTTTTGTAAATCAGCAAAGTGTACCTCATGTCTCTTGATTGCACATAGAAGTTCCCAGGAAGAAAGCCAAAGCATACCAGCTTATTCTTTCACAGGTTAATAATCATCAGAACATCCGAGGTAATCACCCCAGAGGCCATCTACTTGCGGTTTCTCAGAAAGTGCAGAAATACAAGCAATGGTTTAAAGTACCTGACTGCCAGCTTTCTCTCAGCCTAAGTCCTTCTTCATCACTCTGTAATTAATCAAGTTTTCTTCTAACTAGTTATGGACAACTCTTGTCTTCTGTCCCATCTGTATGTCACTCCGTCTACAGTTCTTCTGCCACCAGCCTTCTGGGTTTTCCTATGACCTGCATGGCAGCTCTAACTCCTGCCATTGTCACATCTCAGTATCATTTCTAATGTCATGGAAACCACTGCAGAAGAGAGAGAGAAAGTCATAAAGAACAAATAGAGTAGGAGGATTACAAGACCAAATAACAGTTGGATGGGTCAGAACATGACATTCATACGCCATGAAGTCCGCCCTCGGGACACAAGGGTTGTTTTCTCCCTGGCCCACGGAAGGCAGGCTTAGTAGAATACACGGTGGGGCAGGCCCAGAGGGATGGAGTCCTCGTTCTTGGGTAACTCCAGAACAGATTCCACTGGCAACACATTAGCCTTTCATATGCCGTCTCCAGCAAGCTTTAATACTTACAAATGACAGGTCAGAATGCTAAAGTCTCTCTTTATTTAGGGATAAAAGAAAAAAAATCAAGGAAAAGAAAAAAAAAGAATAGGCTGAATGTGAATATTAGGTTTGGAGAGACTTAATGGTCAGGAAATTGAGTCATATTCACCTGCTATTTCTCAGACATTAGAAAGCATTTTACTTTCATTCATTAAGCATACATAGTCTGAGAAATATCCCTTATAATTTTTCTTTTATTAGCAAAGAAATGGAAATATTTGTATTGCTAGAAAAATTAAAAAATAAATTATGGAACTATAGCTCTTCATCAAATTTCCTTAAAATCTGTATTATAAAAACTGAAAACCTACTTTTGAAGTACATTTATGTAATAGTTTCAATAGCTAATTTATCATGTTGCCCACTGAAATATATGCCTATGCTATATTTTGCCTTTGTTCACATTTGCCTATGCTAATCTACTACTTCAGTAAGTAGATTCACATAAGTATAGTGAGAATCTTTGTACCTGCTGTAATGTTACCTGATGCAATGTCTGAAGGTTTGCAGTTTCTGTAAGAATGGATATTTCAAACAACATCTTTTGAACAAAGACCTACATTTTTATTATTTGTCTATTAATTTCATTTATGTGCATTGGAACTCTCTCTCTCTCTCTCTCTCTCTCTCTCCATACTCATTTGGGTATGTACTTGTTTTCCTGTGTGTGTGAACCAGATGTTGACATATGTTTTCTCAGTCATATATTATTGTTTTAATGATCTGTTCTTGAATCTGGAGCTCAGTGCCTCCACTAGGTTTTCTGGACAGTGAATGCTAAGTACTACCTACCCCTGCCTCTCCACTGCTGAAATTATAGATAGGACTTGCCTGTCTAGTTTTTTCTGTGGGTGCTAGGACTAAACAAAGATCCCCCTGCTAGTGCTATCTCCTCAAGTTCTCAGATACTCTTCACAGCAATTAGCTGTCAATTTGTAACCATGAGGAGAACTTCTTTTAAACATACCACTATCAAGTCTTTACAAGGAATTACATTAACACAGCTTTTAATTCTTGAATTTAGGAACATGTTAGCCCAAAACTTTTAAAATTAAATTTATTAATTTATTTTACATCTCAGTACAGTTTCCTCTCCCTCCTGTCCTCCCAGTCCCCCCCCACCTCAACCTTCCCAATCCACCTCTCCCCTGTTTCTATGCAGAAAGGGGCAGGCCTTCCATGGGTGTCAGCACAGCATGACATATCAAGTTGAGGTTAGACTAAGCTCCTCTGCTTATATTATGGTTGAACAAAGTAATCCAGTATGAGGAAATGGATTTTTGGGAATAGGTTCCCAAAAGCCAGTCAAAGCATTAGAGACAGGCCCTGGTCCCACTCCTAGTAGTTACTGTAGCAGACCAAGCTACACACCGTCACACATATGTAGAGCACTTAGCTGCTCCTGGACAAGCTGTTCTAGAGCTTGTAATTTTTCTGATATCAAAGATATTGTTCCATCCACAAAGGTTTATCAGTTAGCTATTTTAAAGGTAAAGCTGTTGGCACCTTTTAAATACCAACAGCTATTTTGCACTGCTTATGTATTACCTGAATAGTCTGTGATTGTTCTTGACAATTCCTTTTAATATTTTTTCTCAGAAGTATTCTTCATAGGGACTGAAGAGGTGGCTCAGAGGTTGCAATCACTGGCTGCTCTTCCAGAGGTCCCAAGTTCATTTTCCACCAACCACATGGTAGCTCACAAACATCTATAATAAGACCTGATGCCCTCTTCTGGCATATAGGAAATGAAAGCAGAACACTGTATATATAATAAATAAATAAACCTTTTTAAAAAACATTCTACATTTTATGGTTTGTTTCTGAGATTTGAAGAACATTATTCTGTTTTCCATTGCTGCAACAAATCACATTCCCAGAAGTTCATTGGTATGTCAGTCATATATAGCTTTAATTTTCCTATCTGTCCTCTGGTCTTATACATTCAAACCATCTTTTACTTTGTTTTACCTGAAATAAAATTCCAGTTCCTAGAAGTTGAATATTTACCTTCTGAAGAGGCTAATCTTGATGCTAAGATTTTGGTGAAATTATTGTTACATCTGTGCCTATGTCCAATAAACCTACAATTTCAATGTGTTTTCTTTGTATTTTTAGTTTTGGTCTCTGATCATTTAAAGCAGTTTGCCAAATTGTTTTTTGGTCTCTTCTGAATTTTATTGTTGTATCTACTGAAGCTGTTCTTATTTAATCACATCTAGAACAGTGTGATGTTTAGCAAAAAGTATCATTAAGCCTTTTCATTGCTCTGTGGATGAGTTTCTCTAATGCACATGGGGAATGGTTGAACCAGATTTGATATTGGGGCCTGTGAGAGAACCCTAAGGCATTTCCAGTGTCAAAGGATTGCCTCGCCTTTCTCTTGTTCATCTGAATTCATTAGTCCAATGCCCACCTCTGCCACACTGTCTACATACTCCAAAAGTCTGGGGCCACTTGATTATATTATCTCTTGAAAAAAAAAAACATGTTTCTAGGAATGCCTTGTCTACAATCCCTTTTCAAATGACCGTGTTTATCACAATTATATCTGACATTTTTATATTTCTTATAATTTCTAGAAATTATTTCTATCAAAGTAGTATCATAAGCATGAAATCCAATGTAAGCTGTACTTCTAATCCATTCATCTATTGGTTCTGATCTTGCCTTTAAAGGCCTAATCAACCTTTTTTTTTTATCAAGAATTAGTATTTTCAAAAGCCAAAGACTCAATTAATATTTGTCTGATTTGTGGATCTTTTCCTATTATATTTACAGTTGAAATCAACCTAGGAAGAAAATGAGTGAAGGATTCCTTTTTGCCTGGTATAATTTTAGTTAATGATTCAGACCTCTTTCCTTATTCTTGAACCTTGTCCCAAGCATTCAAACCTGCTAAATGACATAGGACCAAGGCATGCTATCAAATTCAAACTATCTTTGCAATTCAGCATATTGGCACTCACCAAGAAACTGATCTTGGGAAATATCAGTACCTTTAAACCTATATCATTGTTCTATGGCCCTAATTTCCTCTTTCCATCAACTTATCCACTGTTACTGAGAACAAGCTTCTATAATGCTGTAGGTAAATCTTTCCAGTCTTGGGGGATAATTCTATTCTGAGTTGTCCATAAATTTAACATCTGCTACCCATAGGGTAAATGCATACCATATGAAATGACGACTTCCTCAAATCTCCTCAAATCTAACATTACTGTAGGATTCCATTTAACTTCTTCATTACCTTGGGAGTTCCTATGGTCTGCTGGTCATTCCTATATAGTAAGTGGATAAACTAAGGTTGGTTTTCTAATATCCTTGCTCTGTACCTCGTGAGTTTCATCATGCAGTGGCATGATAGGTTCTTATCTAAATTCCTCTGTTTGTGTCTGAGTATTTTTCTTATTTCCATTAGTAGGTTTTTCCAAGGGTTGTATCTTAACAATAGGAAGTCTTTCTAAAGACTTACTATTTAATTGTTTCTTATCAATTAAATTTTCATATTTGTCACAGTTATCACACCACTTATTTTATTTTATTTTTTTTTAAATTACACTCATGATATTCATTAATTACACTCATGATATTAATCACATTTGTGGTATTCATAGATTACATTTGCAGTATTCATTCAATTATATATGCACATATACATATATATATAAATTTAATTTTAAATGGCGAATGTCATTTATTGAAGGGGGGAGGAGGTCTTAAATACAGGCTTACAGTACAATGGGAGGACTCTGGAGGGCAGAAGTTCGCTACTGATGTTTTTTACAATCTTGCTTCTAATCTGTTACTGCCCATTATTCAGGATACACAGACAAGGAACTTCCCTTAAGCATTCAGGAGTGTGGAACCTGGCAGGAAATTAGCATAGGGAGGATATCAAGGTCAAGGTGCGCAAGCAAGGCAGCAGTTACCCAAAACGGGGGCCAGGGCCCTACAGGTCCCCCTTTTATTAAAAAATGAGCTTCTGACTTGGGTTGCGTGGGATGTCAGCAGGTCACCTTACCCATCATGAAGACGCCTGCCCAGGCCACACAGGATCACACCACTTTTTATGGATAAAATATGAATTACAAATTGTTAGTAATTATAATCAGCATTATGTCAATCTAAGATAAGTTAGTTATCCTTTATTTTATTTTTTTCCATTTTCAAGCCACTCATTATAGCACTATAGCTCCCTGCATTGTGATAGTTCCCATTTTTAATGTGGGAAAGATTTTTCCTTTTTTAAAATACTACTTATTTATCTCCTTAAGAATTTCACAGGTATCTCACCAAATCTGCTGACTTAGTGAGTTAGGGTCTCTTCTGGAATTCCTGAGTGCGAGTGTGCCCTCCAGAGTACCGGTGAGTGGCATCAGTGTCTGGAGCAGAGCCTTAAAAGAGTGGTAGCCTAGTGTGGCAGTATCAGCTGGAATGGCTTCTCCGTTCCTGTGGTCATGCCTCATTTTGGGATGCTGGAACTGACAGTTTTCTGGTGTCCTGCTTGGCCCAAGGTCAGGACAAATCTCTCTCACCCACCAGTCATGCAGCCTCACAGACCCAGATTAACACACACACAGGCTAATGTTATTTTTAAACTATGGCCATGGGAGGCTTCTTTCTATCTAGCTTTTATATCTTAAATTAACCCATTTCTATAAATCTATACTTTGCCACGTGGCTTATGGCTTACCAGTACTTTTACATCTTGCTTCTCATGGCAGCTGGCAGTGTCTCCTCTGCTCTGTCTTTTCTCTACTCTCTATCAGTTTGGATTTTCCACTTGCCTCTAAGCTGCCTTGTCATAGGCCAAAGCATCTCTGTCACATTCTGTCTGTCTGTCCAGATCTCTATGGTTGGTACTGGGATTAAAGTTATGTGTCACCATGCTTAGCTCTGTTCCCTAGTGTGGCCTTGAATGCACAGAGATCATACCTGCTAAGGGATTAAGGGCTTCTTGTTTATTAAAAATGGCTGGTCTTTTCTCCCTGATCTCCATGCAAGCTTTATTCATTAACTTACAAATAAAATATCACCACATTTCAGCACAAATAAAATATCACCACAGAATGCCAATTGTTTTTTCTGTTGGCTTAGCAGCCGCACTTGAATCTATTAATATTTTGACTACTGTCTCTGCTAGGTGGCCCTGTAGTCAGCACCCTGATGCTTAGACCATGGCATGGTGGGATTTCTGGTCCTTGTGGTGCAAGTTCAGCCATAGCCGCCAAATGGAGGTTATAACTAAGTCTCTTTCTTTTTTACCAATAGAAGCTCAGGAGTCAGATGTTCAGTTCTCAATCTGCTATATCACAGAAGCCAAGAAGCAACCAGGGTACCTTCCTTCTTGGCCAGAGATCCAAGAAAAAAAAAGGTCTCTTGCCAAAAGTCCCAAACAAACAAACAAATAACAAATCTAATCTCTAAGTCCCTTCCGAATTCTTCCTGTACACATCCGTATTCCTGGCTTCTCTGTCTTCTCTATGGCTAATTCATTTCAACTAGTCTCTGGCTTCGCCCCCTGACACAAGGTTAATTTTATTAACAGTCTGTCTTGGAGTTTCACAAAGTGATTAAATATCCCACAACACTCTCCATTTAATTTGATGTTGACAATTGCCTTGATGTATATTGCATTTTTTATATTTGGGTATGTCCTTTGTGTCATGTCCCTGAACCTGAGGAATCCCTGACTCCAAAGAACCTCCACCTATCTGACCTCTGCTCTGCTCTCCAGTATCGGGCAGACCGTTCCAACTTCCCAGTTCTGGCTCTCACATTCACTCTTCCTGTCACTTGTTCTTGAGCTGCCCTGAAGAGCACAGGCGAGTCTGGGAGCAGGCTAGGACACATGTAGACAGTTTCATCAAACCAATGCTGCCTGTCCACCCAGAGCCGAGGCAGTTCCTGATCAGGACCCATATTGGGATTACAGTAACCCAGATGGATCTCTAGCTAGAGACCAGTTTATAACCTGCCTCCTGGCAGGTCTTCCTAAGGCTGCCCTCAAACCAGTAAACCATTGAAAGCAAAAACCAAAAAACAAAACATAATTCAAGATAATAAATAAAATCCATCTCATGTCTCCGAGAGCTTCGCCAGCATCAGGGCTAAACTAAACATCTGGAGAGGGAGCACCTCCCACAGGCAGAAGTCTTAGCTAAAGCATTTAAGGTGTACCACGGGAGAGATGAGAAAGCCTGTAAACAGAACTGCCAAATGCTGGCACACGCTATCCAACCAGCTGCCTGAAGGCTTCCTGGTCTGAGGGAGATTTGGGCATCACCCCCTTGAATCCTCTTTCTTTTTTAGTCTCTCTGGATCTGTAGATTATAGCATATTTATCTATTATTTTACATTTAAATATCCACCTATGAGTGAGTACATACCATGATTGCCTTTCTGGGTTTGAGTTACCTCAGTCAGGATGGTTTTTCAAGTTTCATCTGTTTGCCTTCAATTTTATGATGTCATTATTTTTTAACAGCCAAGTAATATTAACAATTAATATTCTATTGTAGAAATATACCACACTTTCTTTATCCATTCTTCCATGTCAATATAATCCATCTTTTGTTGTTGTTGTTGTTTTGGATTTCTGAGACAGGGTTTCCCTGTTAGTTTTGGTGACTGTCCTGGATCTTGTTCTGTAGACCAGGCTGACCTCGAACTCACAGAGATCTGCCTGGCTCTGCCTGCCAAGTGCTGGGATAAAAGGCGTGCGCCACCACCGCCACCTGGCTTAATGTAATCCATCTTATAAACAACCTGAAAGAAAACACACACACACACACACACACATATACACACACACACAAAATCATCTTATCAGATGCCACAAAAAACTTTGACAAAATACAACACCCCTTCATGAAACAGGTTCAGGTTGCATTTGGGCAGGAGAGAAAGAATCAGAAAGGGAGGGTTCAGAGCTTAGGTAAAAAGCTTGGGGATAAGGTAACTCTTTTCACTTGCCTGTTGGCTGGCAGAAGTTAGATAATTCCCGTAAAATATTGGGGTCTAAGGAGCCGTTAGGCAGCCATTTTTTATTGTTATCTAAGGGATATTTGGGCCATTTCTCGGAGGAGTAGTGGGACTAAGAGGAAACCTTATGTCCCATGGCTGCAGCAGAGAGAAAGAAATAAAAGAATAAGAAAAACAAATGTGATCCAAGACCATAATCTCAGACATCCCCAAGACCAAGGAAGGATCTGCGGATTGGCACAACTTACCCAACGCTTCGTCAAAAGAAGGATAAGGGCCAGGACATGTGTACCTGGAGAACCCCCAGAAGTTCCACAGCAATCAGTGCGCCATCAAGAGAAAAGAGTCATGGCATACACAGCCCGAGGACCCCTGGGGGTCCAACAGCTAGAAATACATCTCAGGCTGCAGTCGTGGGAAATGGCTAGGGACTAGAAAGGGAAAATTCACCAATCGGAGCAGCCAGTGTTGTGCAAAGCGGTCTGGTGGCTGGGCAAATGAAAAGTGGGCTGTCATAGATAAAGCAAAACCTTGGTACAGGGTCCCAGGTGCAGAGCACCAGGAGGGCCTGCTTGGTCTCAGCACCAATGTTAGTTTTATGTGGCACTATGTTATTCATTAAGCAGCAATGTTTACTGTGGTGATATTGTGTTCCTCAATATATTGTGCACCCTAATAAATTTATCTGGGGTCAGAGAACAGAACAACCACTAGATATAGAGGCCAGAAAATGGTGGCACACACACAACTTTAATCCTAGCATTCCAAAGGCAGAGATCCATCTGGATCTCTGTGAGTTCAAAGCCACACTGGAAACAGCTAGGCATGGTGACGCACACCTTTAATCCCTGGAAGTGATGGCAGGAAGCAGAAAGGTATATAAGACATGAAAACCAGGAACTAGAGTCAGTTAAGCTTTTAGGCTTTTGAGCAGCAGTTCAGCTGAGATCCATTCGGATGAGGACACAGAGGCTTCCAGTTTGAGGAAAGGAATCAGCTGAGGAATTGGTGGGGTAAGGTTGGTGTAGCTGGTTCTGTTTCTCTGATCTTTCAGCGTTCACCCCAATACCTGGCACTGGGTTTGTTTTTGTTAATAAGACCTTCTAACAATTCTTGCTCCATCTGGCGCCCAATGATCGTGGTATGAATTTCCAAAAAAAGCTGTTTGCTTGTGGCCTTGCGGACCCCAGCTCAGGCCCAAACTACACTCCGCCAATTGTGGTGGTGCACGCCTGTAGGATTTGCTGAAGGAAGCAGAGGCAGAAGGATCCCCAGTTTGAGGCCAGGCTGAGAGGCTTGCTAAGGAGAAGCTGTGGCCGGGGCTGAGTCACAAATGGTGACGGTGGGACCATGGAGACAGTGGCTGCTGCTTCGAGTTGCTGGCTGCTTCTCATCATGTTGGTGACTGAGGTGATGCTGCTACCTGGGACGAAGGGTTTACTGCTGCTTGTTCAGAGAAGAATTTCCAGGACCATCATGTTACAAGAAAGCATCGGCAAAGGTCAGTTTAGAAAAGTTTGGCAAGACAAATGGTGGGGAGAAATTGCTATGAAGATTTTCTCTTCTAGGAAAGAACGTTCATGGTTCTGAGAGACAGACATTTATCAGACTGTGATTGCTCCAAACCACAGAGGAGGCACAAAACAATAAAACAACGACAACAAAAACATCTGCAGGGAACCTTGACCGCACCTAACAGCAACTTTGAAATCTTCAAAAGTATGGGACCCCACAAAGATGATTACAAATGGACTATGGTAAAGCCATTAAGCTGATTAACACCACGGAAAGATTGGCTTTGTACTACAAACTGCTCAGGACAGTTTTGAGATGGCTACCTGAGATGATCCAGCCTGACAGACTACTCAAACAAGGACTTGAGAAAAGTCCTGCACTTTCCCATTATTCAGAGACTGGACAAATGATAACAAGACTTGACAATTAACCCAAAAATTTTCTCTCAGGAATCTCCAAGGATCATCCTAGCTAAGATCCCTAGCCATAAGCAGATACATAGCCTGAGCTGGCCAACTTGTGTGACTCTCGATTGGTGCCTAGACCAATTGTCATCAGTCAGGTTTCATCCAGCAGCTGTTGAAAACAAATGCAGCCCCACAGCAAAACATTAGGTGGAGCTTGGGAAATCCTGCAAAGAAGGGCATACAAGACTGTAGGAACCAGAGGTGAAGGACGTCACAAGAAAATCCACAGGATCCACTAGCCTGGCCCCATAGGAGCTCACAGAGACTGAACTGACAAGCAGGGAACCTCCATGGGACTGACCTAGACACTCTGCACACATGTTACAGCTGTATAGCTTGATCCTTGTCTTAGTTGGGGGACTGGTGAGAGGTACTGGAAAGAGAGAAGGGAGGGAAAACTGTGGCCAGGATATAAAATAAATAAGCAAGTAAAATAACATTATTTAATATATAATTAGTTATCTAGTTAATATTTGGAACATTATTTAAATGGAAATTCAAAATAATGCCTGAATCAATGTGCATATGAATGTGTAAATTTTAAAATGCCTTACTATTTTTAAATATGTAATTTTAGCTACCAGTACACTTTGACCTGTTATTTGAAATCAGTACAGCAAAATATGGTGCTAAAGAATTTTGTAATATATTTTCATAATGATAAGTCTCAATGAATAATGATACTTATAATTCATAGAAGCACTGTAATCAATGACATAATAGAATGTAATTATAATTATCTTTCCCATTAACCATTGTATCTTTGGTCCCTAGATATTACTTCATAAGTGCCCTCTTCTTTCATTAAGAGTCTCTGACAGAAATATATTGGTAATCTATTACTTAGGAAAATGATATAGAATATAAATTGATTACTTTCAAGTAAGGTAAGAAAAAAATACATTGAATAGTTCTGCAAGTGGTGAGTGTAAATTTGGGATAATAAATAAACAGTATCTCTCTAGCATCTTCCACTTTGATTTAAATATGACCTTCACTTACTGAGTAGTGTTACAATTAGAACAGCTAATGCAAATCTAATACGTAGGAGGCATAGTAGATAGGAAATATAAAAACCTTAGCAAACTCTCTGACACTGCACATCTCCTAATGGAATTGTACTGGAGCAAGACCATGAAAGTGCAAGAGAGAGCAAAAGAGAAAAGATGATCACAGAAAAATTAAAGGGGAGTTACTGTATTTTTAACTAACTCAGTGTTCTTTACTTTTCCTACAAGTCAAACAGCAATGTTCTAACTCCATCATTATACCCGATAATTAATTGAGATAAAACATGAAATGAGTTCAGAACAAGGCCCCTCACTATTTTGCTTAAAGCACACCAGAAAAGACACATTTCTTTACTGTGGTAAATTTTGATAAATTATTATTCATTAAACTGCTGTAAATAGAATTTATTATTTAAATATAAATATAATAAAAATTAAATTACCAAGAGGTACTAGTATACTGAGATTGGTGGATATCTTCCAAAATGAGCTTTAAACAAGATTATAATGTAGACCCTTATGTGTTCTGACATTTTATGTATTGAAGAGGCTTCATTAGACTTAGAGGAATCACACACAGTGAATGAGTCATAAGCTCTGAAATTACTGTGCTGCACTATGTCAAATTTCAAATAAATAGACTCACATGGCATGAACTCTTTGTTAGTTGGAGAGTTCATTCAACTTACTGACTTTGAGAAACACACAATTATTGAGTAAATAGCACCATAAGTACTTTGTGTTTTTCTCTCTCTAGCATTGTGTTACATTAATTTTACAATTTTAATACTGATGAATATGGAGATTATTTGCTATTTTATTAAAGCAGAGTTAGAAGAATGTGAGTAGGCAGGAAAAGCAAGGACAGGCTCCTTTAGATAGCAACTTCTGGTTCCTAATAGACTCTGAAATGAGAAATGTCAAGAAGACACAGAAATGGGTATCTACACAGGACCACAATGGGAAAGAACAGGACTGTCATAAAATACCCAAGTCAGCATATGTTTGATGGACTTCCAGAATTAGAATTCTCACTTCCCGAATATAGAAAATTTTTACTTTTCTCTGTGGCTTGGTCTTCTGTCTTTTCTGATCATTCAGTTCCTTGTTAGTACCAAGGAATGAACTCTGAAATCACCCAGACAACCACTAGCTCCCTTATTACAATACATATTTAAGAACATAATTTCTTTATTGGTGCCAATCCTTTGGCTTGCAAGTGGTCTCAGTTCTCTTGGGAATAGACACCTTAGAAAATATATGTAAATATGCTGGCTCTTTAATACTAGCACTCGGGAGGCAGAGGCAGGCAGATCTCTATGAATTTGAGGCCAGCCTGGTCTACAGAGTGAGATCCAGGACAGGCATCAAAACTACACAGAGAAACCCTGTCTCAGAAAAAAAAAAAGAAAATATACATAAATATCAAAAATATAGCATATATTGCCTTCCAGTAATTAAACATTTTTTCAAGATGGCAATTGCTGTACATTCCCTCTAGAAATGCATTGGAATTCAGAATCTTTATTAATATTGGAATTTATAAGTCATTTTCTTGTTACCGTTGTGATAGGTTCTACAGTTACAGTTGACTTGGAATTGTTTTTCTCATGTATCCTTCAAAAGTGATGTGGGTACAATGCAACATATAGCACTCAAAAGTTGTTCATGCTACTTTTGGGAGAACAGAGGTCTTTATACTCACAAATAAGAATGAGGGAAACCAAGATGTTGGACATGCAGGATTGTCTCTTCAAAGAAAAGAGATGTGTAATCTGTTTTATGTACAGAGGGCTGGGAATGGAGGTGGTTAGTAGGCTAAGTGACCTCTGTGTGATCTGGAAAGCTAGGGCACATCTGGACCCCACAAACAGGACCTGAGATAGTTAATAGCCTAGGTAACCTCTGAGCTATCTGTATGACCAAGACCATACCAGATTCTTCCTCCCCTACACCCTTAAGATAACAAGATAATACATGTAGCCTATCTATAGAACCCATCCTCATGGAAAAAGTTACATGTATTTTGAAAAACATTTTGAAGTAATTATGCCTTATTGTGCACACAGGATTGTGTTACACCAGGAAACATTTCCCAAATTATACCATACTTAATATGCCTAAAATAAACTGCCAGCGTCAGACTCTAGATGTTGAACCTATAGCAACTACTGAGTCCTGTTGAACTGGATTTCTTTCTTGCCTCATGTGGATCATTATTTACTGGCCCTGGTTTGCAGAGAGCCACACAATTATCTCCTTTAGACTTGGAAGTGAGACCATATAACTTTCAAAAAGTATCAAGACCATTAATTTGTGTCACCATAAATTATTTGCCATGTTTTAATATTAATTTTTATGTCATCTGTGGTTATTAAGGTATATATCACCTTTCTTAGTTTTGAAAAAGTGGAATGAATGTTAGGTGATTTGTATCACAACTGATTCTTATATTATTGCTAGATTGCAGACTGAACATCATTATGTCATTTTTAACCTAATATCATTTATTATTATATTATTATTTGTTTGCTTTTCAAGCCTGGGTTTCTCTGTGTAACAGCCCTGGCTGTCCTGGAACTTACTCTGTAGACCACACACACCGTGAACTTACCTGCCTGCCTCTGCCTCCCAAGTGCTGGAGTTAAAAGTGTATTCCACTACCACCTAGAACTTAATATAATTATTATATAATATTTTTATTTTGAAATTTTAGGTTTATAATTCCCTTAATTTTATTTTTATTAACACATTTAACAGATATCCTAATATTTGACTGTTTACATCTCTTGAATAGCATATTATCAAGGAATTATTTCATCAACATTCTATTTACTATTGTTATACTGAAGATTCCAAAGTTCTTTTTAATTAACATATAACAGTTGTACATACTTTGAAGTTAAAATGTGATGTATTGATCTCTATATAAATTGTAACTGATAAACACATCCTCATATTACTGATTCGTGTTTTGGGAATAATAACTTTAAGAACACATTCTTTCAGCAGCATTTAGTTATATAGTACCTAATTTTTTCGGTTTTTCAAGACAGGGATTCTCTGTGTAGTTTTGTTGCCTGTCCTGGATCTCTCTCTGTAGTCCAGGCTGGCTTCAAACTCAAAGACATCTATCTGCCTGGCTCTGCCTCCAGAGTTCTGGGATTAAAGGACTCACCACTGCCCTGCCTGGCCTAGTACCTAATTTTTGATTGTAGTAACAGTGGAGTGCCATACATCATTTATATCTCCTGATACTTTCTGCTAACCAAATTTTACATCCTTTAATTAATATTTCTTGTTTTCCACCCTTCTTGATTCACAACCTCTGATAATCATGTCCCTGCCCTGTTTCTATGAGATAGGTATAGTGGTATTTTATTTGTGCTGAAATGTGATTTTATTTGTATGTTAATAAATAAAGTTGCCTAGGGGTCAGAGCTATTAGCAAGCCATAGGGAAAGCCAGGGCGGTGGTGGTGCACGCCTTTAATCCCAGCACTTGGTAAGCAGAACTAGGTAGATCTCTGTGTGTTCAAGGATACAGCCAGCATTGGAGACACACACCTTTAATCTCAATACCAACCATAGAAGACCTGGAGTGACCTACAGACAGGCAGTGATGAGATGGTCATGTGGTTGGGTTTACAACCAATGAGAAGGAAGAACAAGAACTCTTTATAAGGCAAACACACAGGAGGTAGCTCCCTTTACGGAGAGGTCTCTTGGCGGGAGAGGCTAGCTGGCCGCAAGCGGGTAAGGCTCTTAGCTCTGACCTCTTGGGCTTTTATCTTTACATTGGCTCTGTGTCTCTTATTTAATAAGACGGTTGGTTACATCTACAGATAGATTTTCATGGAGTCCACGTGTATGTAATATCCAATAGCATTTGTCTTTCTGTGCATAGCATGTTCCACAGAAAACAGTATTTTTCAACCACAGCCATATTGTTACAAATTCAAGCATTTTTAGAGCTGGAGAGATGGCTAAGCAATTGGGGGCACTGGATATAATTTCAGAGGAGTAGGGCTCAATTTCCAGCATGCATGTAATAATCCATAATCACATATAACTCCAGTTCCAGACCTTCATCTGATCTGTATAGATATCAGGGATCCAAAATGCTCATAGACATACATGTAGGCACCCATACATATAAAATAATAAAATTTCTTAAATGTTAGCATTTTTAGAGGATATTCAGTATTTCATTCTGTGTATTTACACACACACACACATACACACACACACACACAATCATATGTATTGTATACAAACACATACACATCTACATATTGTCTGGTTACTTTAGTTGTCAGTTTGGCACATAGGGGAAGAAGGAACCTCAGCAGAAGAACTGCCTTGATCAAGTTGGACTCTGGGCATGGACATGAAGCATTTTCTCAAATGCTAATTAATGTAGAAGTGTCTATCCCTTTGTATGAGGTACCGTCCTTAAGAAAGGTGGGCCTAGGCTTTATAAGAAAGGTAGCTGAGCAATAAAGCTAGTAAGTAGTGTTCTTCTAGTCTCTGCTTCAGTTCTTGCTTCCAGGTGTCTGTTTGAAGTCCTGTACTAGCTTCTTTCTTTGATGGATTGTGACCTGGGAGTTATAAGATGAAATAAATCCATAACTCCCTAAGTTGTTTTTGATCGGTCTTTTACCAAAGCCATAGAAAAACCAATTTAGAATACACACACACACACACACACACACACACACACACACACACACACGAGGTAACAGACCACTTTCTGATTGGATAAGGCCTTCTTCACAGTAGGAAACAGGTAACACTGTAAATTTGGCTCAGAACCCATAGCTGGAGAGCTCAAAGGCCGTCACTGGTAATTCCACTGCTCTTATTGTACTAAATGGTCATAATGCCAAATTGCCCTCTAAATTGGTATCTGTCTACTAATAAATTAAGAAAGCTCTCAGACCTCATCAGAGATGGTTCTTTTTGAGATGTACAGTGGCCAATGCAGAAACTCACAGCTGTTCAAAGTGCATATAACAACTGTCAGTGGAGTGCTCAGGCAGAATGTGGCATTTATACATATTACATATATTATACATTTTCCTCTCTATGGTTCAGGAAGCACTGTGGCAGAGGGGGCCAGAGATTGGAAGTGCCAATGTTTGAGGAAGAGCAAAGCAAAGCAGTGCATTTTTTTTTTTAAATGACAGGACCACTGAAGTCCTAAGTTCATAGCATGTGTGATTACCTGCATAAGACCTGGACAAGTTCAAACCAGTCTACATTCTAGCTTGGAGAGGGATGCTGTTTATTGACCTCTACCCTTCAGTGGGGGCGCTGTGGATTGTTAATAGCTTTTGGCAAGAGAGTACCAGTTTATTTTAAGGGTATGGCCTCTAGTAGGTTGTTCATGCTATAGTGGATAGTCTTAAATCTAGGACCATGTGTGCAGCAAAAACCATACATCACAGGTTATAAAAAATAAAAGGATTAGAAACTGAGAGATTATGGAAGTTCAAGTGGATCTGGGAGGAATTATTAGGAGAACTGCAGATGAATGTGATTGAAATACATAGTATGGAATTCTTTAAGAGTTAATAAAAATAGTATGAAAATAATGAAAAATTGCTGCTTATGTTACTCAGTGGTGGACTGCATGCCTAGCCTACATTATGGCCTAGGCATCAGTCTTAATATAGATCTACTCACAAGAAACCATGATAAGATTTTGACGCTGAATGAGAACACTTTGAAGGAAGAAAGCATTTTAAATTAATTTTTGGATATGTATTCAGTTTTCTTCTCAATTTTTCTTGCACTCAACAGTTGTCAATGTCTCCAAATATTTGTGTCCCTTACTCTGTTGTAGAAATCCAACACAGCAGTTGAACATACCATTCTATAAACACCAAATTCAGCCAAACTTAAGTAAAATGTCTCATGTATCCAACCTGGAAAGTGGAATTTAATGTATTTGCCACTTTTAAATCTTTATTTCTGTGGGATTGATTCCAATTTAAAAGGCAGGGCACCTACTGAAGCTGATGGACATGCTACCTTTAAAAAGTGCAATTAAGCCATGTTAGAGGGGAGGTCACACCAGAAATTACAGAAATTAAACATTTATAACACTGAATCAAAAAAGTTCCTGCATCGCACTGATGATCCTCCATTTATACAATTATCCAACGCTTAGATTGCTTGGGTCTCAAAACATAGAAACCATTAATAGTGCAAAAATAAGTATGAAATGAGCATGAGATGTAGTTTCTAATGAAAAATGTATTAGCCCATGCTAATGCAAGCAAATAGAAGTTAAAAAGATCAGGGTAAGCACAATCAGCAGCAATGGAGCATAATCATTCTTGATGCTCCAAGCAGGAAGAAAATCAATGTTTCCTAAGGCCTGGACCATTTAGTCAAGCCTGTGAACCTTGATAAATGCCTTTGTTCACAACAGAACAACTTTCTCTGTTTTCAACAACATGTCTTAATTGGAAGATAATAGTACATATATGTTAAGTAAGTAAGTATGTGTAAGCATCAGCTACACAGCATGCTAGGTACTGAGTATTAACCCAAGAAGAATAAGTTGCCTATGAACTCAGTTTATATTCAAATAGGGGAGATAAAGTGAGCAAACTGCCTTGGAAGGTTTAAAAATTATTTGTAGACATAGGCACAAAGTCCTTTAGGAAATATGCAAGAGGTTGTTAGATAAACATTGGAGTAAGAGATTATATCAGTGTAAATGATACTTCTCTTTGAATGAACCAACTATTGAGTCCACACACCTTCTTTTACAGACTTCTATTTGAAGGTATAACAACAGAGCCATGCTGGAAATGATGGAGCACATCTTTAATACAGCACTCAGTACATAGAGACAGGTAGATGTTTGTGAGTTTAAGACCAGCCTGATTTACACAGTATCTTCCAGACAAGTCTTATACACAATAAGAACCTGTCCACATTACATAACACAATCTTACTTACCTAACCAGAGTCCTAAGATCCAGTCTCAGCGAGAAATCTTGCCTCAATATGTAAAGTTGAAAGTCATTGAAAAGATACTCAATATCAAACTCAGGCTCAAGTACACAAGCATTTTAACATATATACATGCTTACACACATGTTGAAATATTTGCATATATGACACACACATGAATGAACAAATAAAAATATAACTTTTAAAGTATATGTATTCTATGTTCATGGTAAATGAAGACCACATGAGAATAGGAAGAAGCAAAGCGCTAGAGAGGCCCACAGAAATCCACAAAGATGTCACCACAATAGACTGCTGGCAATGGTCGAGAAACAGCCCGAACTGACCTACTCTGGTGATAGGATGGCCAAACACCCTAATTGTCATGCTAGAAACCCCATCCAATGACTGAGGGAACTGGATGCAGAGATCCACGGCCAGGCCTGGGGCGGAGCTCTGGGAGTCCAATTGGCGAGAAAGAGGAGGGTTTATATGAGCGAGAATTGTTGAGAACAAGGTTGGATAAAGCACAGGGACAAATAGCCAAACAAATGGAAACACGAACTATGAATCAGTGGTTGAGGGGCCCCCAACTGGATCAGGCCCTCTGAATGGGTGAGACAGTTGATTGGCTTGATCTGTTTAGGAGGCATCCAGGCAGTTGGACCGGGTCCTGTGCTCAGTGCATGAATTGGCTGTTTGAAACCTGGGGCTTAGCAGAGACACTTGGCTCAGCCTGGGAGGAGGGGACTAGACCTGCCTGGACTGAGTCCACCAGGTTGATCTCAATCCTTGGGGGAGTCTTTGCCCTGGAGGAGGTGGGAATGGGGGGTGGGCTAGGGGGAAGGGGAGGGGGGCGGGAGGGGGGAGAACGAGGGAATCTGTGGCTGATATGTAAAATTAAATTATATTGTAAAATAAAATAAAATAAATTAAAAAATAAAGTATATGTATTCTAATATTTGAATATTATATTCCTCATAAACTATATACGCTATAACCAATGTTTCTATCGTTTCTCATTAAGATTTCAGAAGATTAATATGTCTTTATTCCCATTTACTGATTATAATTCTTCCATTCATATAATTCGAATTTTATGTTAATTTGAAAACATGTTCAAGGTATGTCATTTAATATTAAAGTTTTGCCCTGCTTCTTGATATTATTTTATGGAGATTTTTGTTGGAAGGATAGCTTTGTTTTTTCAATGCTGGACAATACCTAAGGAATTAGTTGTAAAACATCCCTACAATTTAAGTAAGATTAATATTTTATTTTAATTGAAAGCTTTGTTTTGTTATTGTATAATTTCATTTAATGGCTCAGTTTAAAAATATAGACTATACCTGAACTGGCCTTTTCCTGTAATGAGGTTGGGGAATACCCTAACTGTCATCATAGAGACTTCATCCAGTAAATGATGGAAGCAGATACAGAGATCCACAGCCAAACATTGGGCCAAGCTCAGGGAGTCCAGTTGAAGAGAGGAAGAGAGGAATATGAGCAGGGGGGGGGTCATGATAATGATGGAAAAATATGCGGAGACAACTGAACCAAGCTCCTGAGATCTCATGAACTCTAGACCAACAGCTGTGGTACCTGCATGGGAACAGCATAGGCCTTCTGCATGTGGAAGACAGTTGTGTAGCTTGGTCTGTTTGAAGGGCCCCTGGCAGAAGGACTATTGATCTATCCCTCGTACATGAGCTGGCTTTTGGAGCCCAGTCCCTATGGTGGGATGTCTTGCTCATCTTTGATGCAGGAGGGAGGGGCTTGGTACTGCCTCAGCTGAATGTACCAGGCTTGTTTACTCCCTATAGTAGGTCTTACCCTTTTGGAGGAGTAGATGTGGGTTGGGTCAGGGGGGAAGCAGAGGAGGGAGTGGTGTGGTGGTGGTGGTGGTGGTGGTGGTGGTGGTGGTGGTGGTGGTAGTGGAAGGGTGGAAGCAGGAGGAGTGGGAGGGGGAACTGTGGTTGGTATGTAAAATGAGCAAAAATTAAAAAAAAA
>CABHPH010152869.1:0-92432 GCA_902168325.1 Peromyscus nudipes
ATTTTTCAATATTAGTGCATATACTTGCATGGGTCAGCTCCTTAGGCAACGAGAAGAAAAGCAGTTATCGTCTTCCTTGCTCAAGATGGACAGCCAGTTTAGAAGGTACCTGCTTCGGGGAGGGAATTTAAAATGCATCGTGAGCCTTGGGAGGCTAAACTCCACACAGACAGCTCTCGGATTTCTGTTTGTTGAAACTGGAAAAAGAACAATCGGTCTCTCGGCATTTAGGATAGAAAAGCCTGCCACCTCCCATGGTCCATCTGCCATAATTTCCCTGAGGGGTGATTTCACCTCAGGAAACACAGGCTGCTCACGTTGTCTGAGGCCTTTGGTTCGCATCCCTGTTGTCTCCTGCATTGTCCTTTCTGCACCTTACTCCGAAGGGATTTTTATTCCTACAGTCTTCCTAATGTAAGATGCCCCTAATTCTAGCCGTTTGGGTTTGTTCTTCTGCTTTGCTTCGCCATCTTGCAGGTTCCCTCTCCTAGAAGGTATGCCGCTGCTGGCGTTAGTTAAGGATTCCTGCTCACAGACTTGAGACCCGTTGCTTTCCAGTTTCTGACTCAGGTTGGTCCTAGGTTCCCTGTACACTCATCGCCCTCTCTGGTCATCAGCTGGAACTGCAGTCCAGCCAAGTTCAGAGTCTTTCTTAGACCTGGGAGGCTCTTGCGCTGTCTGGGCCACTGCTTTTATCTTCAAGGATTTATGAACCCGCAAAAGAAGCTGACAATCGCCGGCTGCTACACTTTCTACCCTCAGTCGAGCGAAATGATGACTTCCAACAGGAGGAAAATAATAGACGGTTAATAGGTCTGAGGCGAGCTCTGCCTATAAATTGTACAGTCCTGAGACTTCCTTCCTTTTCTTTGCTTTGTTTCCCCCAAATTCTGTCATTGAGATGTTTTATGTGTATCTGGTTTGCAGTGATTTAGTGTGCACTCGGCAAAGTAAATAACTATCTCGTTTTCTCTTGAATTTATATGCCTTAGGTACTATGTTTTATAGCATATTAATTTGGTTTAACATTTGTTCTCTTTTATATTCCCTACTTTTTTTCTGAATCCTGACATCTTCTACCCTTTCCTTTCCCTGAATCAGCACTTGTCTGAGTAGACCTTGCCTAGACATTTAAAAGATAGACATTGTATCCTGTTCTACTTAGACCAGGGGTAAATCAAATTGTATTTCCTAAGTAATACAAACATTTGAGCAAAACGTTACACTTTCACTTACTCAAAATATTTCTGTTAAACTGGAGCACTTTCATGGAATTGTTAAAAATTATCACTTGCTCCTTTTTATCCCTCCACCATGATTTTGAGGACTGTAAAAGTTAAAAAGCAAAATGTTCGTCTCCCATCATCTTGCCCAATAAGGACGTTACTGAAGCACACCAGCCAAAATGAAATCAAGTTCTAAGCCTGAAAAATGAAATAAACATGAGCGCCTGAGAGAATTTCAAAATGTAAAAATCCTAATGGGTTTTAAATGGCTGAGTCGCATCTGCAGCATAGTTGTTTTTTTTTTTGTTTTTTTTTTTTTTTGTTTTTTTTTTAGTGCCTTTAAAAATGTGTGACTCGCAGTATCAGCGTGAAAATTAAATGCTTTGTAAGGATTTTGGTGGCTCTGATCGAATTTCCTTTTATAATGGTTCTGTCTTCCTTATTGCAGGCTGAGCCACTTAGGGAAACAAGACCACCTTGAGACAGAGAGATGATTCAGAGGTTAGGAGCACTTGTTGCTCTTGCAGAGGACCCAAGTTCCATTCCCGGGCATCTGTGTCCGACAGCTCACAACTACGCACAACTCCAGTTCCAGGAAATCGACACTCTCCTCATGAACTAACTCACACGTGGCATACATACAGACACAGGTGTACACACGTAAGTAAAACTAAGTCCTGAAAAACAAGGTAAAGGACCGTGCGCCCATCTTGTCCTCCTAGCACATCACACCTTGCACACTATGAAAGACTCAGACCTGGTGAGAATGGGTGCTTCACTGAACAGTCTTTCCAGCTTCCAGTTTGAGGTGTGACCGTCAGGTTTACTGCATAGCAATTTCACGTGCAAAAGCCAACGCACCTTTCTTAGAACATGGAGCCTGGGATGGCACTGATATTGAATTGCCTCTATGGGAGGATCCTGCCATGTGAATTCTTTCAAATCTGAAATTTGGATTCTGTTTGCAGCCCATCTCCAAGCACAAGTACCAATATAAGAGTTGATCCAGGAAAAAGAAACACAAAAATCTTTGTAACACAAAAAAAGGAAAAAAAAAAGGGGGGGCTTGACTAAAAATAGCAATGTAAGCAAACCAATAATGAAAATGTCTTAGTTATAACTTATATTTAAATGAACGACTAATATTTCTACTATAATAAACATTTATAACAATGGGAAAGGGCTGGTGAACCCAGCAAGATTAAATCAGTTCCTAGGAATAAAAGCAAGCAGGTTTAACCATGTGAGTGGTTATAATAACTTTATCCCTAATAAAAATTAAGATGCACTACATTGATAACGTTGGCACAGATGCTAAGAGCACGTTCGGTCAAATTGTATAGAAAGCACTTCCACCTTCCTCTAGAGAGAAAGTAACATGGATCAAGAACTGTGGAGGACAGGTTTGAAAGGATACAGTAAAATATCACAACGTTTGTCTGCTGACCTAGCAGTCCCACGTTCAAAAACATATGCCAGAGAAATACTGGCAAACACTTCAGAGAAAAAAGAAAAAGATGTATAAGGCATTTTGTTGTTGGGATCGTTGGTTAGAGAAACTTAATGCACCTCAGTAGGGAACTGTTTGAATAGCACTATCACAATGGACTACTATGTAACAATAAAAATAAACAAGGACTATGTTTATATACTACTAGGGTTTGTTTTGGGGGAAATGTTTTCATTTTTGTTCTGTTTTTTACTAATAAAAGCAAGATAAAATGAGTGGATAGAGTATGTTGCAATTCATTATTTAACAATGTTACTTTGATGCTGTACATGATTTATTTTTAAAAAGAAAAAGTAACAAAAATTTTTAAACAGACATAAAGGTGAAGGAGGAATTAGGAACAAGAAAAAGGGGAAGACACTAGATTTTAAAATAAAACTAAACTTGGTTTGGTTTTTAAATTAGAAAAATGATATAAGTGATTAAAAAGCAATTTTAATTTTTTAAAAAACTTTCAGAAACATTTTCTGGTATGCTGAGAATTAACCCGAAGACCTTGTCCATGTTAAGCAAATGCTCTACCACTGAGTTAACACAAAACCCCTCCTGAGAAAGGTTAAGAAAGTGAAATGTGTGTTTCTGTGATGAGCTATCCACGCAGAGGGAAAGACCATACCATGTAACTTAGAAGTGCAGTAAAGGCTTGTGTCACTAGTAAGGAAATTCAAGACAAATGGCATAAAGGACTGGAAGAATAAATAGAGCTATTTTTGGAATTATATTATTAGCAGGAGGCTTCATATTATAATTCCAATATTATTGTGTATATAGTAAGAGATAACTTTAATAAATAAATGTAATATTTCATCACAATGTGTGCATTTAGAACTCCCAATGTAGGAATAAGAGAACACAAGTGAAGTAGAAGAATCTAATCAAAACTCTACAGTGCTCAATTTGAATTGGAAGTATAATTATGACACACAATATTTCCTACCTTTTATTTCAAGAAATAAAACAACTCTTTGGGGAGACGGCTGATTTCATCAAATAAATAAGCAGAATCTGAAACAGCTCGTTTCATACCAAATATTAAAGAAAGACTCTTAAGAGCCAACAAAAGAGCTCAGATAACCTAATGACATGCCCCCAACCCAAAATGGGACAATATGAACATTAGTAAGGAAAACAATAAAAATGAATAAAATGACTCGAGAGTTAAGAGTATTTGCTGCTCTTGCAGAGACCCCAAGTTCAGTTCCCTGCACTCACACTGGAGCCACTTAAAACTCTAGCTCCAGGTGACCCAATACCCTCTTCTGCAGGCATAAATACACACACACACACACACATACACACACACACACACAGAAAGAGAGACAGAGAGAGACAGAGACAGAGAGACAGAGAGAGAACATTAACTCACACACACATGTATACATAAATTTAAGTAAAAAGAAATCTTTTTGATTTTGTTTTTTTGAGACAGGGTTTCTCTCCGTAGTTTTGACTGTTCAGGAACTTGCTCTGTAGACAAGGCTGGCCTTGAACTCAGGGATCTGTCTGCCTCTGTCTCCTGAGTGCTGGGATTAAAGGTATGTGCCATCAGGTTTGGCTAAATAAATCCTTTTTTATTGGAAAAATATCTAGAATGAGTTTGTAATAATTGAAAACACAGTCGAGGATGACTTGAAGACTGTTAAATAAATAGAGGCTGGTAAATAATGACCAACTGTCCTAGTTAGGGTTACTACTGCTGTAATAAAACACTATGACCAAAAGCAAGTTAGGGAGGAAAGGATTTATCTTACTCACAGTTCCATATCATCATCAAAAGCAGGAAGGGCAAGAGCTCAAGCAGGGCAGGAACCTGGAGGCAGGAGCTGATGCAGAGGCCATGGAGGGGTGCTGCTTACTGACTTTCTCCCCCTGGCTTGCTCAGTCTGTTTTCTTATAGAACCCAGGACTACTAGCCCAGGGATGACCCCATCTACCATGGAATGGGCTCTCCCCATCAATCACTAATTAAGAAAATGCCCTACAGGCTTGCTTACAGTCTGATCTTATGGAGGTATTTCCTCAGTTGAAGCTCCCTCCTCTCAGATGATTCTGGCCTGTGTCAAGTTGACACAAAACTAGCCAGTACCCTGACATAGACACAAGACAACAAGAAAGCATCTTTCTACTCATCATGGCAGTCTAGCTGCTAAGGGAAAAAGGAAGAGCAAAAGGAAATTATCTCCATGTCACACTCTATACTGTATTAATGAATTAAAAAGCTCCAGGGTTCCATGTAGAGAAACAGCCAATCAGTGTGATTCCTAAGAACATGTCAGGACTTATGGAGAAAGCCTCACAAACACAAATAAATAAACCAAACTTTAATATGAATGAAACTCTATATCCAACCATCAAGAAAGACAAATGAGAACACAGAAGAATATTCTAGAATAACGAACAGGTGCAATCAGCAAAATCCAGCTCGCTGGAAATTCCCATTGATAAACAATCTAATTTCTTCCATTAAAGAAGTTGCCATGGGGAACATTTTAGAGAGAAGAGGTAATCTAATTCCTTCTGCAAGTAAGTTGTCAGGAGGAACACTGGAGAGAAAAAGTGTAGAAAAATGGACACACAGACAAGTTGCAATGGTTGATCCTTCCTTACTTAATCCAGATTCATGTCACAATTAATTAATTAATTAAAATAAAACCAGGAAGTAAAAAATTACAAAACCAACAACATAGATGAGACAGTTGGATAGATTGCAGTATTAGAGCATTAGTAGTAATTATTTTAGGTAACATTACTAAAGTATGATCAAGAAAAAATAGCTTAAGATTGTTGCATTACTTTTCTATGGTGATAAAACACACAAGGGTAACATACAGAAGGAAGAGTCTACTGGGGCTGATGGTTCGAGAAGGATGAGGGTCCATCATGGCAGGAAGCATGGCAGCAAGCAGGCATGGTGGCTACAGTCAGAAGCTGAGAGATCCCGTCCTCAATTGCAAGCATGAAGCAGAGAACAAATGAAAAGTGGATTGAGGCTATGAACTCACAAAGCATACCACTTTCATGTACTTACTCCACTACGACCATGCTTTCTAAACCTCCCAAATAGCTCCAACAACCAGGAACAAGTATTGAAATGCCCAAGACTATGTGGGACCTTTCAAGTTTAAACTAATGCAGCTGTGAGCTAAAATATTTGTGGAACAAATTGTGGTGAATAGAATTGTATTGAAATAACACAGAAGTAATGAGAAAACATTGACCGCAAGTCAACAGTGGTACATGAGTGTTGCCTCACCGGGGTTTTATTGTGCCCTTAATTTATTTTCTTCCATTTGCAATTCTCCATTTAGAAATTATTAGAGAAGCATATCTGGTTATCTTGAAGCATAAATGAAACTTAAATTCAAGCTTAAGGAAAGGTTTCTTAGTAAAAAGTGTAGCCTGAGCAGACACAGCTCAGGAAATAATCTATATTTCCTTTGCTTAGAATTATGAAGAGCTGGGGGGCAGTATAAGGCTGGAATGATAGGCCAAGGGCTAGGAGGATTTTTATTGAGCAAAAGAAGCTGCATTTGTTGTGAGAGAAGCAGGGTGTAATTAAGTTTTAAAAAGGAGAGTAACACCACTGCAATCGAATTTAGGAAGCTCAGGGAGGAACTATAAGGAGAATTGATTGAAATGAGGGCAGGTTGCAGCCCTGAAGACTGGCATGGGAAACTCAAGATAGGTTTATGAAATTGACAGGACTTAATGATTGACTAGAAGAGACAGAAAATAAAGACAAAATCTATGATGACTTCCATATCTTTTATCTCACTACCTGCATGCATGGAAGAATAATTAAATTAAAATAAAATAGGACTAATTTTGTGATAAGGGTTGTGATAAGATACCTAGATACCTAAACTAATGAGCACCAATGCATCACAAAATAAGAACTATGAATC
Source organism: Peromyscus nudipes (assembly GCA_902168325.1). Classification (NCBI taxonomy): domain Eukaryota; kingdom Metazoa; phylum Chordata; class Mammalia; order Rodentia; family Cricetidae; genus Peromyscus; species Peromyscus nudipes. The sequence continues at coordinate 6,642 of CABHPH010152869.1, forward strand.
ACAACTGAGAGCAGGTCTGAAACCAGTGTCCATGTGACATACAATCAAGTCACTGGACACGGTGCTTTGAATCAGCTAGATGGTTCTGTGTGTGATGCTGAGTGGGCACTGCAGTCATGATAATGCCATCAGAATATGTGCTCTAGGGGCTGGGAGATGACTAACTCAATGGGTGATAGTGTTCAGATCCTGATTACCCATGTAAAAGTGGGGTATGTTACCCTACTTATAGCACTCAGGAAGTAGAGACGGAATCCTTTTGACAAGCTATCTGGGCAGAGTAGCCAAATTGGTGCCACTATAGGTTTAAATGAGAGATAGATTCTGCCTCAACATATAAGGAAGAGAGAAATGAGGAAAGACACCCAACATGAACTGCAGGCTTCCATATGCATGCTCACACAGAGACAGGTGCAGCTGCACAATATGTATGCCCACATGAATGCAAACATGCATACACAAGCATATGTAGCATGCACATATACCTGCAATAAAAGGACATTGTGCTTCATGACCATTTATTGAAGACGTATAAAAGCTTTTGTTCTGGATGTTTAAAAATTTGTTTCTAAGTGATGGCCATGTGCTAGTATCTGCCATTTGGACATAAGGAGTATTTTATCCATTTCCTTCAATCTTCTCAGTTGCTGTCTATTTAATAAACAAATGGGAGAGTTTCCATACTATGTGTGTGAATTTAAAAAAAATAGAAGAATTTGCACATGTGTGAGATGGTATGTGTTCATGAATATAAGTTAGTATATATCTGGGCACACATCTATGTGTGGGTTGGTGTACACATATGTGCGTGTATTGTGCCCATGGAAGTTCAAAGTTGATATCAGGTATCCTCCTCCCTGTCTCTCCCCTTTGGGTACTGAGGCACAATCACCAGTTGTACCCAGAGCTTGCCAGTTCCAGCTGGCCTGTCTAGCACCTTGCCCTCAAGATCCCCTCTCTGCCTCCCCATCCGGGATCACAAATGGCTGTCACACCTGTCCATCTTTTCAAAGAGGTCTAGTATGAAGGTATATTTTACATAGTTATGATTCCAGAAGTTTAAAGTGATGTTGTGTTAGTCAATTTTCCATTGCCATGACAACACATCTGGAGAAATAGGTTGAAAAGGAAGATTGTTTGTGCTCATATTTTCATAGGTTTTGATCTGTAGACATCCGCTGTTGATGTGGCCTGTGGCAGCCATCATATCATATGCAAGTGCACCTCTATCTCCTGGTGTAGGGAAAGCAAAGAGCTCTCTCCAGAAAGGGGTCAGAGTCCCAATAGTTGTTCTATGAAACCCTCCAGTGGCCTAACTTCCTTCCACTAGGTTCCATGTCTTAAAGGTTCTGCTCTCCCAACAGCAGTGCATACTGGTAAAAGCTTTGATGATCAACCCTTGGGGAACACTTCATATGGAGGCCTACAAAGGCTTCCTAGTGAGATCTGAGATTGCTTTACCTAGCAGGGCTGCATTTGAGGATTGCTTGACTATGCACATGGTTACCAGGTGATTGGAAAAGGTCTACACTTGGCTGTGCTGGGGGAGGTCTTTTGCTTCACCCCTTGGCATTCCTACAAAAGGCCCTTTAGAAGAGACAAAGGGGCCAGTGATAATGATCCAGGCCCTCCTAAGACTATCTTGTGTTTCTATCTGTTTCTCTCCCCTCTATCCTTCTATCTAATATTTCTTATCCCTCACTCCTCAAGAGTACTCTTTTGTAAAATGTGGGAGCCGGTCTCCCAGCTGGGCTCCCACAACTTCAGATCCAAACTAGAGCAGACACAGAAAGACAGCCAAGACCGAGAGTTCCTCAAAGCATCCTGACGACAAAATAACCACTTTCACCCTTGGTCATTAACTTTTAAAGATTCAGAAAAAGTAGAATTTCAAAGGATATACCTGGAAGCTATGTTCAGGTGAGCCGTGTTGTTTATATTAGAATGGATGTTTGTAGGGGTGGCTTCAGAAACAACTGAGGCAGAGGAATGCAAAAGCCCAAGGCAATACCTGACCTTAGCATTGGTCACCAGGAAAGATCTCCAAGATTAAAACTCCTGTATGTCTAGTTCCAATAAATATGAGAGTAAAGAAAGCCAGGATTTCCAGCTGTAGTTAAAATGGGCTCCTAGATATCGGGCATCACAATGAAAGCCATAGCAACTTGCTAAGGGCTGGCATCATTCAGAGTTCTCGAGTAAGCTCAATCTTTCAAGACAGTTTGATAGCCTATTTAATGCAAATTTTGTTTAGAGTTACATGTAAAGTAATTGCAACACCATTGGTATCTGTTGTGTGAAACTAAGTTTGTGCACAGAGGGGGAAACGGCGCAATCTCTAGTTAGACAACACAAAGAACAGAAAATATTATTTGAATAAGAGAAAAAGTGTATCTACTCCATCTATGCCAGGGTTTTGGATGGACTGATCTTGTGTAAATCCTGTGCAGGTAACCCTCTTCTCTCTAATCCCCTCCCATATATGCCCCCAACGCAATACAATCCCTCTCAAATTCATATCTTTAAAAAAAATACCTAACTCATCAAGTCCAGTTAATTGTGCTCATATATGAATTGGTTTTGGGCCCATCCACTAGGACATGGGAAGCCTGCCTGTGGCCATATCTTACAGAATGAGTCTTCTCCCTACCCCCAGCAACTACCCACTGCCAACAGTAGGTAGATGTGATCCTATTTCCATTGTATAAAATTTGCAAAAATAAAGAAACAAATTTTTAAAAGAGAGACAAAATACAAATAAAAGACAACTTCCTACAGGACTCATGACTACATCTCTAAGTTGGGTCCTGCTACCAGTTATTTCTTCATTAAGGATGATATTTTCAAAAGCATCTGCCTGGACCTGGAGAAACAGCTCAGTGAAATGGCTCATGCTCAACACCATGGTTGTTGGGTTCAATCTCCAACTCAAAACAACAGCCCAGCATCCATAAATCTACCTTAATGAGAACTTGTCAAAGCCTTCCCTTTTCTTATAGTCCATCAGTTTGGAACACCTGCTTCCTGCTCTTTTTTTGAGATCATTTCCATTAACAGGTAACAGGTAACTTTACTACTTTTGCTTTATTATTGTATTTCATGTGGTACTGATACATGGAGTCTTATGTGCAAAGTGCCTGTTGAAGCGGGACACAAACACAGTTCTTTGGGAGAGGGGGGGAAAGGGGCAGGATTATCTCTCTATGCCCAGGTATCAATTTTTACAGTAGGGGTTTGATTTTCTCCAGATGTAACTTTGTATGATCCAGCAAATTTGATAGCAAAGCTTGAAAGAACCTTTAATGAATGCTGATTTCATTACCTTCTATCTAGTGATTGAAACTTAGAGGAAAATGTGTTTGCTCTTTGGAAAATATTTACTAAGTACAAATACTCTATCTCCCCCAACCCTCTCTCCATACAAACAGATGGGAAATATCTGGTTGTTTCTATTTTATAAAGTAAATGTTTATCAAAACCCAAGAAGAACATCTGAATCTCTGAGCCTGAAAATTCCAGAATTTTGCAAAACTGTTTTAGTAACCAAAAAGGACAAATATTTTACAAGCTTTAACAAAAATCTTAAGCCATTTGAATTCTCTTTTACAGAGGAATGTTTGAAAAATTTTATATCCCTGAGATTCCAAGAATTGCAGATAGGAAAATATGTATATTCAAACCATGGTTGACTGCTGTCTTCTCGATTCAGCCAGAAGACATGATTCACCAGGACTGGCCATCTCATGCACAGCATTTGACCTCACAACCAGGACACTACAGCCACCATTGCATCTAATCCAGTGAAATGCTGTGTTCTATGCTGGGGAGAAAATAAACTTTGATCTCTGTAACCTCGTTCTTTTAACATATGTGTACATGAATTTTCTATTGTCCATTTCAATTTTTCAAAAATATAGATTCTACAACCCACTAAATATGTCTTCATGGCTCATTTTCCTCTTGTTTCTGGGCTTAAGCACTCCATGTCAGCTGTGTACCAAGCAGCTGTTGCTAGGATGTGTCTGTTACCATAGCAATAGATGAACTCTGCAGATGCATCTAGAATTCCTCATCTTGTACATTATGCTTGTATCAATTGTCCATATTCAAATTGGTGTCCAGCTCTTTAACTGTAACAGAATTATGTGTTGTGCAATAACCTGCATTTAATATACGTGGATATACAGTGTTAAGACAGTGTTGATTTCTTCCCCCGCTCCCTGCCCTCCCTCTAAACTCTCCATCCTTCTCCCAAGCAGCTAAGATTGTGTGAAAATTCTTAGGGAATTAAAACTGACCCAGGGATCAACATTCTTCCAAGTTAATAAAGACAAGAAGCATTTCCTGCCAATTCACCTCTCAGAAACAGTAAGTAATAATGTTCAAAATAAGAAAACAAAACCAAGAAGTACAAAAAGTATAAATTAATGATTTCTTTCTCTTTTCTTCTTTCTCTTTAATGCACTCAGATTGTAACCAAGAACACTGGAGAAGTAACAGCCACATGGATGTGAGCCAATCCCTCTGGACTTAGCCCAGATCCCAAATAGCAGTGAGGTTGTCCCTCAGACATACTGTCTTGCTTCCAGGACTTCTGAAGATCTGGGTAGTGGGCGGTGCTAGCTACCCTCGATCCTCATCTCACGAGATTGCTTCCACTGCATCTAAAATTGTCACTACAGATTTTCTTTTATCACTATTGAAAGTTTGTTCAGGAGCTCCGCAAAGTCGCAGGTGCGACAACTTCCTCTCATCAGCTGACAGATCCTGAGGAAGCAGAAAGAGAAACAGCCATGCTATCTGTCGCTAGCTAGACACCTTACGTTGTGATGGGAACACCTGCCAAGTGCCAGGACGACAGAGCCTGCGGCGTCTGTGAGGAAAGCAAAAAGTGAGGATGGGTAGAGACAGAAATCTCCACAGATGACATGTGGGCTGACTCTTGGGAGGAAAGGTTTCTTCTGGGAACAAAGAGGCTCTGACCCTGGCTTCTTTGCACAACTTTATTCTCTTGGGGGATGAACAGCGTCACTTGATGCTTCTTGCTGTGAGTCAAGGGCAGACCTCTGTACCCCAAAACCATTTCTGCTTCTCTAACCACCCATCTACCCTAGAAACGAAAGAAAGAAACAACATGTTCTTAACCACACTGTGTACCTACACACTCAAATCCCAAAGCTGAAAGAAAGTAGATTATAATTATTAAATTATACACTGGTATTTTATTGTGTTTCCAGTATCACTATTTCAGAAAGAGAGGAACAACTCTACCTTTGGGACAGAACCTCATTAATGTGTTATCTGGTTGACACCTGTTTCTGTGCCTGTGGTCAACAATACTGTCGCATTGAGAAGCTAGGTCTCAAGAGCTGTTAACCCAATAAAACAATGCTTAATTTATTTTAGAGTTATAACATGAATGCTTATTGTATTGATATACACACATTATGGAACAATTTGAGCATCTGAAGCAATGGAAGAGGTTGGATAATGAACTTCTTGCCCATAGTTCTTCAGTATTACTTTTGTAAAGAGCAATTGAGCAAAGGTGGCTTCTAAGAAATCCTGACTGTCTTAATTTGGAAAGATTGCTCAATAATTTCCCCAAATTTGGGTGAGATGCACTATAAATAGCATCGTTTTCTAAATATGGGGTTTGTGTTGAAATGGTTAATAGAAACAAATTGAATAGTGGCTTCTGTGTTCCCTCATGATACCAAAGGGGTGTGACTGTTTACAAGGGTCTAGTTTGGACAGTATTGAAGATTATAGCTATGTCATCTTTATTTATGTTCAACTCCCATTAAAAGAAAGCATCAAAGCTAGGCATGGTGGCACTCATCTTTAATCCCAGCACTTGGGAGGCAGAGGCAGACAGATTTCTGTGAGTTCAAGGCCAGCCTGAATTACAAAGCAAGTTCCAGGACAACCAGAGTTGTTATACAGAGAAACCCTATCTCGAAACACCAAGAAAGAAAGAAAGAAGGAAAGAAAGAAAGAAAGGAAGGAAGGAAGGAAGGAAGGGAGGAAGGGAGGGAGGGAGGGAGGGAGGGAGGGAGGGAGAGAGAGAGAGAGAGAGAGAGAGAGAGAGAGAGAGAGAGAGAAAGAAAGAAAGAAAGAGAAAGAAAGCATCAGAAGCTAATTCCAACACTAGTTACATCACTCAGTTTTCACTCATGTAGGGGAGGTAGAATAGTCTCACTTAAACTTCTATTTTAATAAATATTGCACACAACTCTTCTATTAATTTTACATTAAATACAGGCTGAGAAAACATTTAGAGATTCTGAATTGAAGCTATTTTCTTAAATTAAGGTCATTACTTTGTGCTCACTTGCTGAACAAAAGGTTGAGCTTTATCACTCTGCAGATTTCAGGGTGAGCATCTAGGGGGCAGAGATGAGTCATGACACGATGTCCACCTGGCCACCATGCCATTTCCGCAACGTTGCATAGACATTAAGCAGGAGTTATTTATACAGGTATAAATGCAAATACTATCATGTAAGTTTTTATTCTCACAGGATAATTATAATTAGTACAATACATATATGACTAACTAGTCTCACAACGGATTTTTATAAAGAAGCAGACGTGTGCCGGGCGTTGGTGGCACACGCCTTTAATCCCAGCACTCAGGAGGCAGAGCCAGGCGGATCTCTGTGAGTTCGAGGCCAGCCTGGGCTACCAAGTGAGCTCCAGGAAAGGCGCAAAGCTACACAGAGAAACCCTGTCTTGAAAAACCAAAAGAAAAAAAAAAAAAAAAAAGCAGACGTGCACAAAATTAAAGGAAAAGCAACAACAGTTCAGAACTGGTTTCTAAAAGCCATGAAATAAGCCTTTCTTATAAGAAATCATCCCTAACAAACTCATAAGAGCTTTATCAAAAGTTGTGTGTAAAATAGAGATTAGTTAATGGTAATGATGAGACTCACACGGAATGAAATTCAACATTCAGTCAATAACACAAAGGTTCGATAACTAATAAAGGTATTTTCAAAATATGTTAAGTGAATAAAAAGATGGTCATGTGATAAGCAAATTTTTTAAAATAAATCCAAATGTAACAATAGTTACCTATGGTGGTAACATTATGAGCGGATTTCTTTTTTAAGTTTCTTTGATCCAGCTTCAAATTTTTCTGAAATCTACACATGTAACATTTTAAGTTCATTTTTGGTACATAAAGTTGAAAGATAAATTAAAGGAAATACCTCACAAGTATTAGAAAACTAAAGGTAGATAATTATTAAGAGATAAATCTATTTAAAAAGAAAAAAGAAACTATATCACAGAAGGTTTAGTCTCCTAACTTTGGTACTGGAAATTCTGAGGAGAAAAAAGCATCTTTGCTTGATATAAGTAGAGTATCAAGTGATAAGTTACCAAAATTTTCCTCCTATACCAAATATGCAAGATGCATGTCAAAAGGAGACCATGTATAAAACCTGTACAAAGGACAGTATCTGAACTCTGAGATCACAGGGGCATTGGTTTGAGAATCCCATCAAAACCACAGCACACATCATCTCTTGTTCCACACGTTTAATAAGCAGCAGTGAGCTTGGATGCTGCTGTTCAACATGTTTTATATGATCCATGTACAGAAGTCAGGGTAGGTTGTGTCTAATGCACCTACTTGCAAAGGCATGTTCACATATTCATTAAGAGATGTGAACTGCAGGAATGGGTATCCGTCTAAGTATCAAAAATGCATCAAAGTGATGATCTCTCTTAGAAACTGCATGAGAATTCTTGTTAAAACTTCATTTTACTGGTCAATGACTCTGATCTCCATTTCCAAAGCACACAGTGTTGTTTTGTATTTACCTGTGTCTTTTGTTCTTGTGGTTGGTTTGTTCAGAAACGATTTCCCAATTTTCCCTAAGGTAGTCTCTGTGGCTTTTAAAACTCAAGTCTATTTTGTTTACTTCCATTGTTTTCTAATGAATGAACTAACCCTAGCACACTGTAAGCACCACAGAATATTTGATGAATGGATGAGTCCTTGAAATGCCTGTTTCATATGGCTTTCAATCCAGGCAAAGTGTTATTTCCTGCTTCAAACTATCTGCAACACTGCTGATATCTGTCACAGGCCACTTAAAACACATGTCTGGAGATACTGCATTGTTTCTGAGTTATGTCACCCTCCTGTGAGTGAGGAGATATAAATTATTGTCTTCGTTCTTGAGTTTATTCAGAAATTTCTCACCATAAGAAGTCAGCTCTAAATAAGCCAAAAAGAAAAAAACACACAGAGATAGTCAACTTACTAAAAGTTTTTAATGTGACTAATAAGTTTTTGAATTTTTGTCTCCAAAAATTTTATTTTTTTATTTAAACTTAACCAAGTGAGCTAGGAAAATAAGTGAGACATTTATCCAATAGAAACTTGATGACATTAAGAATGAGATGAATAAGATAATGAGCATCAATATAGGACTTTCTCTCCAAAATCAAGTATATATTAGGACACAAAGCAAGTCTCCATAAACTTTGGGAAATTGAAGGAATATCCTGCACCCTATCTTACCACAGAGGAATAAAACTGTATATTAACAATAAAAGAAACAGCAAAACGAACACAAACTCATGAAAACAGAACAGCATACTACGAATGAAAACTGGGTCAACGGAGATATCAAGAAGGAAATTTCAAAGCATCCTAGAACTGAATGAAAATAAAAACATAACCTACCAAAATCAGTGGGACACAATGGAGGCAGTTATAATATAAACATCTATAGCAGCAAGAGCTTCATCAAGATGCTGGTGAGAACTCATATTGATAGTTTAAAGAGTCACCCAAAGGCCTTGGAAAAATAACAACATCCCCAAAGGAAAAGACAAAAAGAGAACACAAATCATACACGTTTGTATTTGTACAAACACAGGAAGAGATTTGTACAGACAGGAAGAGATAATAGAAATTAAACACATTAATTTCAGGGGTGAAATTAATGAAATTGAAATAAATTACAATATATCACTGAAATGAAGACTTGGTTCTTTCAAGAGAGTAATAAGACTGACAAACCCTTAGTCAAATTAATCAAAAGAAATAGGAAGACACAAATTAATAAAAATAGAACTTTCTCATACTGTAATGGTTGTCAAAAATTTAATATGGTGGGTTAATACTAAAGGATAACATTAATCCCCACACAGAAAAGCATCAATTTTAGTTCTGATTATGACTTTGAAGTCACCATGCTAATGTGCTAAGCCAACTCAGCTGATGGTCTGCCATTAAATATGTGCCAAAGCATGAAATGATGCTTAAAATTCTAACTTTTTTGTAAGGTCATACCATCTAGAACAATGAAGAAGAGAACAATGTTCACCACACACTAATGAACATATGCTGGATTTTCATATCCAGTTCTTAGACGTGACTTAAATACAGTTCTTAAACCATACTTCAACATGTCACCGAGACATGAGAACCAGAAGTTCTCCAAGGCTGACAGATCTGAAAGCCATTCCACACAATGTTCTCAGGTGAACTCAGTAAGTCTGAAAAAGACTGGAGAAAAGACTCAGATGCCATGATTGTTCAGTCTTTCACCATGAAAGGAATTGTCCTGACAAGATTTGCCAGAGATGGTAGAATATGAAAGCTGTGGGAAGACCTTGGGACCCAAGTCAAAGAGGGATTGCAAATGAGGAAACCGGCAAATCAGAGAGATTTGGTCATGTGAGAAAATGTGCTGTCCCTGTGATTTGGGTCTCTCACCAAAGGTCCCCCATCCCTAACGAAAGGATGTATTCGGTGCAGGAGTTGGAGTCCCAGGTAAGCAATTTAAATAACCTTGTAGAGACATTCTTTGCAAAGTCACATTCTAACCCACAAGTCGTAGAGCATCATGTGCTAATGGAGCCACTAAGAGGAGGCTATCTTTGCTGTGCCTTTGCCCCTAGATTTGAGCTCTCCAATGTCAGGGTTCCTTCTTCTTCAAGTTTTTTCCTCCACTCAGAGCTAGCACTTAGAAATTCCACAATAGCTCCCACAGTGTCTCTTTGTTCTGTATTATGGCTGAAAGTGTGAAACTATCAACGTGAAACCAAGGGAAGCTACAGAAACAGACAAAAGGGTTAAATGGGCCGCATAAAGAATAAGAAGATAATTGAGAATAGTAAAGGATGCTAAGGTTAGACTATCCAAGCATGAGGATCAATGACCACGTCGGTGCTGTACGCTGGAGAGTGAGGACAAGTAAAAATTGACTCAATGCTCATCAAATAACTGGCCAAAGGAGATGGAAATCTGTTTGGGCAAGAGGGAAGCAAAAGCAGAGAGGGTATGAAATGACAAAGTGTAATCGTTAATAAGTTCTTATCACTAAGTCATTCCCAACATTATGGTCTCTTCTGTCTTACGTTTATCATGCTGGAGAAACTGCCCATGTGCTGGGGCGGGCCACTTGGGTCTGAGTCTCAGCAAATCTGCTCAACAGGTGGCCAATGGGATTAGGTAATCTCTTTGTTATTTGCTTCCATCTTATCTGAGAAAAGTGGCCTTGAAATTGAGTATTTTGGTTAGATTCTATTCTGTTATCACTCTAAAAGAACATGTCCACAAGTTCAAGTTTGTACTATTCACATATTATGCCTTTTAATACAAGGTTTATGTTGTCAAAATTTGACTGAAGTAAATTCTTAAACCGCGTTCACATTTTCACCTGTTTTGTTTTTTGTTTTTTTGGTTTTTTTTCCGAGACAGGGTTTCTCTGTGTAGCTTTGCGCCTTTCCTGGAACTCACTTGGTAGCCCAGGCTAGCCTCGAACTCACAGAGATCCGCCTGGCTCTGCCTCCCGAGTGCTGGGATTAAAGGCGTGCGCCACCACCGCCCAGCAACATTTTCATCTGTTTACAGAAGACTCCTCTCTATTGGTCCCTAAACAACTCTTCGTAAATAACTAAATAATACAGCATTTGGGTATAGCTGGAAATTAAAATTTAAGAGATAATTTTATTCTCAATAATGTCTGAGACATTTCACTTCACCTCATTTTTATTTTACACACATTAGCCCTCTCGCTGGCAAGTCCCTTTGACATTTGGTCAACACATCGCCATTTCTCGCTTTTATTATTAACATTGGCTAACAGATTTTGCACTTTGACTGTATATCTAGAACCATGTTTATCTTGACAGTGTGCTTTATATATAGCATTCTCAGATCTAGTGGGAAGGCGAGCCAGATGACTTTCAGATAAACAAGCTTTCACACTCATGTGCTTCATGCAATATCTGGCATCCTGCATTTTATTAACCAAAACTAATTATGTACCCATATGGCTTTATCCAGCATTCTTTTTAAACAGCATATTGAGTCAGGAGTAACACACATTCAAATTAGGATAGTGTTTTTCCTTGTCAGATGAAGGAAAAGAACATAGTAGTACCACTTATTTCTTAAATAATTGCATGTAAATTATGTCTTCAAATAAACTCAATAGGACTTTTAAATAATTCACAACCAAAGAATAGAACACCAAAGTGTGTTTGTCCTTCAGCACCTACTAAGTATGCACTCCAAAACATCCATCATTGGGTGGTACGAGATAGATAGATATAGATAGATAGACAGATAGATAAAAGAGGATATATAGATATATAGATAGGTGATAGATATATAGATATATAGACAAATAGATGATAGATAAATAGATAGATGATAGATAGATAGATAGATAGATAGATAGATAGATAGATAGATGATAGATAGGTAGATAGATAGATAGATAGATAGATAGATAGATAGATAGATAGATAGATAGATAATGGATAGACATGTAGCTAGCATTTTCCTGGTCCTGCCTGGCCTACGGTCAGGACAAGTCTCTCTCACCCGCCAGTCCGACAGTTGCTCAAACCCAACCAAGTAAACACACAGAGACTTATATTACTTATAAACTGTATGGCCATGGCAGGCTTCTTGCTAACTGTTCTTATATCTTAAATCAACCCATTTCTATTAATCTATATGTTACCATGTGGCTTGTGGCTTACCGGTATCTTAACATCCTCTCATGGCGGCAGCTGGCAGCGTCTCTCAGACTCAGCCTTCCTGTTCCCAGAATTCTCTTCTCTGCTTGTCCCGCCTATACTTCCTGCCTGGCTACTGGCCAATCAGCATTTTATTTATACAGAGCAATATCCACAGCACAGACAGACAGACAGATAGATGATAGTCTTTAAAAATTAATAATATATTTTGATTCATAAAGTGTGTAGAGATATTTCCTCGGTCAGAGCTTTCACCCATTTGGAAGCAGGTGAACTAACAGTGAACAGAGTGCCATGTTCTTGACTCTGCCATAAACTTTACCTAAGAAACTGGGATTTCCGTTAGTGCCTTGTCAAGTTAATTTCACTATAAATCATGAAGTGCTTTGAGCTTTCCTCCTGCAGAAACTGGTTCATAAATCACTAACGCTTCCCTAAAATTTAATTCTCTGTACACATAATGAAACCAAATTTCTCAGAATTGTGAAAAAAAATCACATTATATCCCTCATCACTGAAATTCTCACTATCAAAACATTACTATAATAAAAATACCCGAGAAAAATGTTAGCATCCCAAATAATAAATTTACTTATTCTTTGAAATTCATAATTCTCACGGTTCTGCATCTCAAATGTTCTTTCTATGACTGTGACTAACATTATCCCAGTTCAGGAAATATAATATAAATAGTTATATATGTGTATGTGTTTTTCAAATATATGTAAATATCTTTTGTGAAAAGATATCATTATGCACGTAAATATACATTTGGGCAGATGAAATATAACGCAATTAGTAAATGTCCATCACAGTGAAGATCAAGATAAACCTATACTGAAGAACAATTATTTTTTAGCGAGCTTAATTCTAATACTAATTTCCTGAGCCTGATAATATATGAAGAAGCATAAAAACAACAAGTTCTCATAGTAACTGAATCATTAGACTAGTCCCTCTCCAGTGGTTCCCAAAGAGGTGATGCTGTTATTATCACTTTAGATATTTTCTTTATGAAAAACAAATATCCCTGGCTGCTAGTGTTTCCCAGCCTAAGCAAAAGCACAAAAGGAAAGTTGGTCTTTTATTTCACTCTTCCATTTAGAACAAGGTCCATGTCAATGAGTGTCCCTAAAACTTATTTTATATAATAAAACTTATTTTATTATATACATTATCAACTTGTTTTACTGAGGCACAGGGTAAACAGTTTGACAAAGGTCACCTTGAAATTATAATCCAAAAAGGGACATTTTCATACACAAAGCAATAATGGACAAGTTATTTAGGATGTATTTTAACAAGTTTCAAACCCATCAGGGTTTCCGATTCTAAGCCAATGCTCTTGACTCCTAAGTTTATGGCCTTGTATCAGGAAACTTGATTAGAATGTGAGATTTTAGGATACACTAAGCTATCCTAAGAGGCCACAGTTGGTTGATTTAAAGATGAATTTGCAATCTTCCTTGAGGGTATGGTCTCTGTATGCTAGGTCAGTTTCATGAATTATTATTAAGTTGTTCATATCTCAGATGTTTCAAAATGAATTTGTTTCTGGCTTTGGACTTTATGTTGTAAAGATTCAAAGAATTTATCTTTTTTTTATATAAGCCAATGTTCAAAATACTGTTGAATAACCAGTCACAGCAAGATGTGACAGGGAAATAAAATCGTTCTATTTATATTTAACAATAAAATTGTAGAAATAGTTAAAATTTTTTAAGTGTGCTTTCAGGTTAGCAGATATTTCCAAGCTATAATAATTGACTTCCTTTATAACTTGGCATAGTCTCAACTTCCCTTCATGTTGTCATTTATTTGAAAAAATGAATCTCTGTTCATATAAATATGAGTTGTGTACTTCATCAGAAACAATAACAAAAACTATAGCAATTGAAAAATTAACATATTTGCTAAGAACCAGGAAACAATAATATGTAAAATACAAATCCTATGATAATTCATACTTCCATTTATGGAAATAAAAACAAAGGTTCACAAATAATACATAAGATATGTTAACACATGCTCACACTGTACTGCATATGATCTTAAGTTATTATATAAATTAAGTCATAATTTCACATGATATGTAAAGCATGTTTGTCTGCACTTTCAAGGAAGCATGATATAATTTTATCAAATTGCTGAGAAATGGCAGTCAGAACTAAGAACTATGTAGTCCTTATCACATTGTTAATTTGCCATTACCACAAATTAGTTAAAAAGAGATAAATTACTTATTTCATGTTGTGGTAGAAATGAATTCAGTAAACAGAAAAATTAATAACAATTTTATAAAACTATAAATAATTTTTAAATAATGAAATATAAAAAAATACAAAAGTGAAACTATTATAAGAAAATTCATCTCTGGGTCTGAAGCTGAATTCAAAATTTTAAGTGTAAAACCTCCATCATGCTACAATCTCAATTAAAAGAAAGATATCCAACTTAGCCAGAACCCTCAACAAACAGGGTTTGTTGCCTGCTCAGGAGGCAGAGGCAGGCGGTTCACTGCAAGTTTGAGTACAGCTTGGTCTATGGTATATTGACTTCCAGGCATGCCAGGGATACATAGCATGACCATATCTCAAAAAAGTAAACAAATAAAAAAGGATCTATTCCCAGTTGCTGGTCCTTGAATGGCATGCACTGAAGAGCGTGATGGCTGGAAGAAGCCCTGAAATGCTTTCCTGCAAGGTGGCCAAACAGGAGCATCAATGTCCAAATGAGATTAGGCTTACCCAGTGAGAAGAACAGCAATCATGTTTCAAGGCAGCTTGGGTGATTGAATTAGTTATGTAGGAACTCACTGAAGAGTTGTCTGGGTCACTTTTTCCAAACACTATGTAGTAAATACAAAAGTGGAGGCTCCAGTGCATGAAAATAACTGCTCCAGGGACTGTGACCTGAACAGAGACTCAAGAGATGTCACAGTGCTAGTACCATCCAAAGAGCAGAGACATCACTCAATATCTGCTCTGCCCTGAGCCCTCAAACAGGCATTGCTTAAAACTTGGGCAAATCTAGAGAGCAAAGAGCTAAACTCAGATGAAAGTTGCAGCAGAACACTCAATGTTGCAATAGTAGCTAGGTCACAGAATGGATTTCATGGCTGAAATATGAATTCTTTTGGTGTCTGGGTAGCAGAAACCAAGCGGCTTCCAAAGAGAGAAAAAATGGGTTGACTTCATATTTTTACACAGATTCATTCAATTCTGGAACAAAGAAAAGGTTTTCGACCTCCATCATAGTGATGTTTGGGTCAGACAACCTTCACAATGAGGGACTGCTTAGTAAGAATGTAAGAAATGCCTGTGACAACCAGATATGCCTCTCAGGTGTCTGATGTCCCCATGGTGGAAGGTGGGATTAAAATCACCCTGTGGTTGAGAATCACTGAACAAGAACAAGGCAGAGAGGAACAAGGATGGCATATCATCTCAAAATGACAGATCATCGAGTACATCCGATAGAAGAATCCAGCAGTCATAATCTGGTAGTTTATGGATATTGACCCCATTCCAAAAACAACAAATAAATCTAAACAACCATAGTCTGTAACCACAGAAGGTAAAGGTCGTCAACTTTGACAATCTAAACTGACATTTGAACCGGTAAAGACAGGTAGTGACAGAAACCAAATTAAAGAATGTTTATAATTTCTCAAATTTCTCAAAGAAAATTGAATATTTGCTTCATGAAATGGGTAAACCAAAGACAAATAGTCTAAACCATTTGTTAAAACAAGTAAACTCTATAAAAGTAAGAGAAAAGAATTTTTGTACGGATTTTTCTCTACTCTCACCATGGAACATTAACAGATGCTGCCTACAGTCTTTCTACAAACATAAAGGGATAAGTGTGCTAAGTGCAGAAATACACTGTACGGAGTAAAACCAGACTATGAAGCTAAAATATAGAAACTCAGAGCCCAGGATAAAGCTCAGTGGAGGAGTGCAGACTCAACATATAAAGCACTAGGTTAAAAAAAAAGTAAGGAATGAAGGAAGGAAGGAGAAATTTGCATTCCTGTTACAGACAGAAGTCTGAGTCGAGAGGGCATCTGCAGAAATTCCCAAATTCTTGTGTCCTGGAACAAAGAACTAAACCAAGAACGCATGAACAATCATAGAAATAAGGACAGTTTATTAAGGAAGAGAAAAGCAAGCACTCCTGAGAATCAAAGTGGACCAGAGAACTGGAGCAGGTCCCAAGCTCAAAATCTCAGCACATGAGCTTTGACCTTTTATAGATCAGCTGCACAGCACCCTCCTCTCATCTGGAGACTTGGGTGCTCTGTTTTGTCACGTGTAACCAGATGTTTAATGGGGTATCTGTTCTTCTGGTCAATTGGCCTCTTTCAAATGCTTACCTTTTTCCAGCTCTTTCTCCAGCTGTACTTACACACACACACACACACACACACACACACACACACACAATTAGAAAACACTACTGGGCAAAATAGAAGACAGGCATTCTACAGAAAATAGGATGATGTGTCTAAGTTAACATTAGTTATTAACTGTTTTGCTGGTGGCTAATGGTTAATATCCACAATACATAAAGATTCACAGTTGGTTGAATAAACTACAACTAGCTAAGGGTTTTGTGTAAATTAAACAACTAAATATAAGTGTTTCAGAGATATTAGTCATATAAGTATGAAAATACTAAATCAGGCAAATAAAAAGATTAGAGTTACAATAATAATTTCAACTTAAAGAAAATATCAAATAAATCAAAGAAGGCATTAAATTCATAATTAATATGAATGAAGATTTAGTATATCTGTAATACTGACTGCTTAAAAGTCAAAAAAGTTATGACATGTTTAAGTTTATTTCACTATTCTTAAGAGAATTTATCTTTTACTATGTATTTCTTACATTAATGAAAAAAACCTAGGTGGTTTTAATTTTACCCATTATAAAATCTTTCTGCAGAAATAAAATCTCTGTGATGTAAATATTAGTATGCAAAATGTTTCCACAGTTAGATTCAGAGGCTAAAATAAAATGTATGCATATCCAAAAGTGAGTGGCCTCATGAAATAGGACATACCCAGACTCAAAGCCATTAGGTCAGAGGCTACTGTTCATAGTGGAATTGGGGTGTGGTCCTTAAGACACACACACACACACACACACACACACACACACACACACACACACACGATCATGAAAAAACAAAAAACATTTAAATCCAAAAGGAGCCTGTGTTAGAAACAGTGTGAATATGGAAGACACAGTGCAGTGCTATATTGCAGTGAGAAGTAGAGAGGAGGCCCTGCACCTTCAATAAGATTTTTGCTCTCTTTCTACAGACAGATCATACAGAGTATCAGTCTGACAGGCTATATAGTCTCCATCACAGGGACTCAACTGTGCCATCACAGTACAAATGTCACAGTCAATTAGCAAAATATGGTGGCTGTGGGTCCATGTAACCATGTCTGTGGAGACTAAAACATGAATTTCCTTTAATTTTCACATATCACAAAATACGCTTCTTTGTTCTGGAACTGACCAGAATGCCCCCTCCCTGAGGACTAGCTTTCATGGTACCAAACGATGCCAGTGCCAAGCAACCTTCCAAAGAATGCAGGAAACAAACAGTCCTACCCAACTATGATGCCTATGGTCTGCATCAATGGCCAGCATGGCACATTAACCCTAAGGATGCAGTAGTGGCGTGCACGCCTTGGCAGTAACCAACAGCTCTCTAGTTGGACGTAAGACTCATTCAACAATAGGGATACCATGCTTGGTACTGCAAACCTAGTTTACTACTCAGTGAAGTCATGGTTATTGGAGAAGAATCCATAGCCACTAGTTTACTAAACCAGTCTAATGCCTAACAACAATCTATAAACATTTGTTCTGAGACCCACAGATAAGTGAAGTTTTCATTCCTCATCAAGGAAATTTCTCTTTTTCAACAGATGAAGAATAAATACTGCAGAGAAAGATAACCAATCAGAATGCAGAGTTGTGGAGTCCATTCCAAATGGATACATCGACACAATACTCCCACACCTGGGGCTCAGGGAACATTGCAGAAGAGGAAGTAGAAAAATTGTAAAAGCCAGAGGATCCGGGGGTTTTCTATGAGATTGTGTCTCCTAGTAATACCAGAAAGTATACCGTAAGTCTTACCAACATCACTGCCTAAATATGAACTAAACAAGGATGATACCAATGGACATGCTAAACTGGATGGGGAAATTTCCATGAAGTCTCAATCCTACACAAACACACACACACACACACACCAAAAAAAAAAAAAAAAAAAACCTATAGGCAACTGAGGAAAGCTGAGAAGCTGAGAGCAGGAAAAGTGGTCTTCCCCAGGGAAGAGCACATGAATTGGTTGTCTAGTATCAAATGGTCAGCTGTGAAAACATACATGTAAGTAATGTTATGAACATATATGAACTCTATGGGCTATATTTAGGAATCTATATGTGTATATGTAATATATATGTGTGTGTGTGTATATGCATGCAATAACAATTAGTGAAAAAGGAGGCAATGGATTTGAAGAAGAGTTGGGGAAGGATATGTTGGACGGTTTGGAGGGTTGGAAAGGAAGAGAGAAATATTTTAATTAAATTATAATCTCAAAAATAAGAAAATAAATTTAAAAGTACTTCTCTTTCATTTTTTCAGTTAAAATACATATATATTATTAAGAAAATTTTTATTCATTTTACATACCAATCACAGATCCCCATCTTCCCTCCTCCCACCCCTTCAGCCTCCCCTCCAATCCACCCCCACATTCCCTCCTACAAGAAGGTAAGGCCTCCCATGGGGAGTCAGCAGAGCCTGGTACATTGAGCTGAGGTAGGTTCAAGCGCCTCCCCCTGCCTCAAGGCTGTGAGAGGTGTCCCACCATAGGTAGTGGTCTCCAAAAAGCCTGCTCCTGCACCAAACTACTAGCAATAGTGGAGAGGTTACCTGTACTGACTTACCCCAGTAATCAGATTGATGAATACCCTAACTGTCATCATAGAACCTTTCTCCAGTAACTGATGGAATCAGATGCAGAGATCCACAGCCAAACACCAGGCTGAGCTCCGGGAGTCCAGTCTAAGAGATAGAAGAGGGATTCTATGAGCAAGGGACATCATGATCATGATGAGGAAACCTGCAGAGACAATCAAACCAAACTAGTGGGAACTCATTAAATTTAGACCAACAGCTGTGGAGCCTCCACGGGACTGGACTAGGCCCTCTGCATAAGTAAGACAGTTGTGTAGCTTGATCTGCTTAAGGGGCCCCCAGGCAGTAGGATCAGGATCCATCCCTGATGTATGAGTTAAAATACATTTTAACTGAATATTTTTTCATTTAAAAAATATAAATACCATTCCCAGCTTATAGGCTGTCTCCAAACAGACTTTAGTTCATGGTCTTCCCACCTCTGTTCTAAACGATGAAGATAATAGACCAGTGAGCGTTATTTCCCATTATCCAAGTCAATGACAAAGATGGGGAACTTCAACAATCCCAGTACAGAACTCAGGAAAGGCTGGAGTTATCACTCCTTTGTGGGCTGATGTGGATGTCTGGAAAAAAAACATCTCCCCATGAGCTTTTTCCATGCAATGTACTTGACTATTTGCCAGCTCTAATTCTATGATTAGAAATCTCATTCTCTACTGGAAAAAAAAACCTGCTCAAATTCTACAGGGGTGGGGGAAACGCATTAGGCCGTGCTGGCTTCTCGCTATGTGAAACAGTGGAAATGACCTTCTCCTGACAACTATGGCCAGAAAATGGAAGTTTTAATGGGGCAAACAGAGGATGAAAGCTCCCTTTAGATAATAGATCCCATACAGAAAGCCTGCATGGGCTGTTCAACCAGGGGTCAGAAGGTGGCGGGGAACATGGCACGGAGAGAGAAAGAGAATATAGAGATGTAAGTCAGAGGGGGCATGGAACAGGCTCACAAGGGCAGACAATGTCAAACAAAGTCTGCTGAATCAGCCCCAGAATGCATATCCTGGTTTTACCACTGAAATTAAAGCTGAGTAAAACAAAGTCATTTGAGAAAAAAAAGAGATTAGGAAAGCATGAGTCATTTCCATTTTTCTTCAGATTTTTAAGCAAAGGATTACTCTGTTATTTGGGCAGAAAATAAAATGGATCTGCAGTCTTGATTTAAAAAAAAAAAGGTAGAGTGTAGAGATCATGCCTCACATATAAACTGGATTTGTGTCAAGTGTTGGAGTAAATGAGAAAAAGTATTTTTTTAATTTGATAAAGAATGCTTTAAAGTTTGCTGGGGGTTCACTTTCTTCAGGGGCATCTGAAGTCCTAAACAGTGTAATATTATATGTTAGCCTCCAAAGGGAGCTAGCATGTAGGTGCTTTTCGAAAACATCTGAAACAAGGGGTGTGTGTGTGTGTGTGTGTGTGTGTGTATGTATGGTGTGTGTTCTCTCAGGAACTCCCATAAAACTTATTTTGAAAAGTATGGGCTGGGTCAATGGATAAGCTGCATGGATAGACATAGCAATGGGCATTGGTGACCCTAAGACACTGGCTCTAGGTAAAGCCTTCTCATAAAGGAATTCCATAAGACAGTAGCAATCACCAGGCTAGGGATAGAGCCCAGAGCCTCAGGCATGCTAGGAAGTGCTGTGCTGTGCCGCCAAGCTGCACTGAAAGCCTTCATAATTATTTAATAAAGTTGAAATTAAATAATGATAATACAACAAAAGTTGGGAAACAATTGTAAGAATGTTAGCAGTTGTATAAAACAGATACAGAGGCGCATTTTTGAAATGTAAGAAAAGAATTAGTATTCCTGAGAAACAAAACTTAGTGAAAGAAGGTATGAGTTTAAATAAATTATGAAGGAGATTTTGTAGCTCACCATAAGCTTGGCCCTGGTTACACAGTCTTGTAAGTCTGTTTGACCCACCTATATCATATTCAATCCCCATGCCTAACCCAGGACATTTGTGTGCTGGACCAGCCTAAGTCCCTGGAAGTTTTGCTGCCTATGCCATTACAATTCTCAGGCCTTGATCCAGTTTCTTAGCTTTTACAAAGGCCTAGCCAAGTCAGCACCCAAGACCTCACGCTAACCAGGCTATTTTCACACTCCCAGGCATAGCTCAGATAACGCTGCTTGCACAGCAGCCCAGGCCTACCCAGCTGTTTGTCTAGTAGCCATGCTTTCATGTTTACTACAGAATCTGAATCACCTCCATTCCTCACATTCAAAATCAACATTCAGCATCTGCAGGGTTGACATGATGAGTCCTCTGACTATTCTGAACTCAGTCAAGCTTGGGTGAGACCAAACACTTCCACTCAATGGAGGCAGTCTTAACATCAAACCCAGTCGATCAAAGAAGGCTACGTGCATGGGTCACACTGCTAAATACAAACAATAGGAAAAACCAAGGTAGCATACCCCACCCCCAAAACCGCCAGTTCCATAGAAATGTTCTCCAGTGAGAATTACCCAGATGAACACAAGAACACAGAACTATAAAGAAAAAAATATCATAAACTTCATCAAGGAATTCAAAGAGTTTAAAGAAGACACAAAGAAACAGCTCAATGAACTCAAAGATGATGAACAGAATAAAAACATGAGTGATGCCCAAGAAACCCAAGCATACGGTTGAATGAAATGATGAAGACGATTCAGGATTTGGAAACTGAATTCAGTAAAGAGATAGAGGGATTAAAGAAAACACAAGCTGAAATGAAAAAGGAATTGATAAATTTAGTAATCTGACTAGAGGACTCAAGGAAAAGCTTTTCAAGTAGAACAGAATAGACAGAAGAGTGAATATCAGAACTTGAAGATAAAGTAGAGGAAGCATGTCAGGCAAGCAAAGAATATGAAATTTTTAAAGAAACTAAAGGAACATGTGTGAACTATGTAATACCACATAAAGACCAAAGTTTCAAATTACAGACGTAAGACAAAGGACAGAGTTCTTGGAAATGTTGCTTTGAGTGTCCTGACTAATTAGAGCACTTTGAAGTTTCTGTTCTCATCAGAACCACTTCCTAAGTATCTGCTCTCCTTACTGGATGCTGGAGGATACTCTTCCAAATCCTTCTGTAGGATGAAGAGAGGATTTTTTTCTTTTACGACCCATGTTCCATTGATCTTATTAGGATGGCTGATTCCTATGGATTTGGCACTGGACAGGATTCTGGGCCGCAAGTGATATAAACCTGCTTCAACTAGAGGGGAGTTGCTGACTTATGTAAGTATATAACAGAACAGGAAAATGTGGAGGTGGTTTTAGCAATGACTAGAAACATGGGATCCTTCTTCCCCCATTCCTGTGCATGGTCTAGCAAAGAACCTCCACACATGAGGCAGGTAAATGACTATCATGTCTAAATGCTCCACAGAGAGAGAGGGAAGCAGGCCTTCACTGGGCTGCTCCAATTTGTAATCTTGAAGAATTAACTCAGGTTAATTTCAGCTTGGATGTTGTGACTACATTTTTAATTAGTTAAATGTATTTATTTTACATCCCAACCACAGTTTCCCCACCCACTTACCAAGGTTAAAGCTACCTTTCCTAACAGGCAGGCTAGCACAAGATCGGCACTGCTCAAAACTCCATTCCCATTACTATCTCAGCACCGGACATATTAGAAGTAGGTAATTAAGACAATCCTCTCCACGATATATGGACAGAGACGTTACAGAACTCAGAGCACTGAATATAGTAACAAAATGAAGACATGAGCTCCCTAAGGAAACTTCAATAACATCATCTCACCTTTTTATTGTTAGAATGCTTATCAAAATTATAGGGATTCGTTTTCTCTTCAGTGGTTTTTGTCTTTTTTACTTTTCTATAACAAGCTATTGATTCCATCCATACTCAATAATGGTAAAGAGAATTCTCCTGAAGATTGGGTCGTGTAGATAAAAGAAAGAAAAAAAGTATCCACTCTGCTATTTTCACCTATGGGCTCATTGGTATGTAGCTGACGGAGCAGCTGAGTCATGAGGACAAATTCATTCACACTCCATAAGCAATGCCAGTGACTTGGCAAACTGCTTTAATTTACATTTTCTGCACATGATTTGTCCCTTCAAAGCCTTGCTGACACTTTCTATTACTAATTTCTTTCATTTGGACATTATAGTACATGTGGTAGCATTTGTTATATCTTAATTCACATTTAAATTTTTTTCAGGTTAAGCACCTTTTAATAATATCAGATGGATATCTATGTGTCTTCTTCTGTGGTCAGGATAGCTGCCCTGATCTTTCTGAATCACCTATCTATCTTTTGACTTTCATCAGTTCATAGGCTAGCTGCAATTCTCACTCTAACTTTCAACCTCTTCTGTTGTATAGTTTTCTGAAGACTTTGTCAAGATAAGCTTGAACACTGGAAATCAATAACCTCTACCAGGTTATCCTCAAACTCACATTTAGATGTGTTTCCTTTCACTGGGTTCCTTTCTTTGTCTACATAGCCACTCAAGGACCCAGAGTGGCCAAAGGCTAACCATCTGGAATGCTAATAGTTTCTATAGCAGAAAAAAAAGTAGAAAATCACACCATCAGGTATGCTACACATCATGTCTGCTTTAATAATAGTATTCAGAACTAGACAATTCTCATGTTTAACCATGAGAAAAATGGGACAAGGCTATTTCCCAAATGCCCAGCAAGCAAAAGAGAAGCCAGCATCTGTTAGAACTAGAAATGTGTATTGTGCATGAACATTTCCCTTTATCCATATCTGTGGTATGCCTATGCATTCCAGGCCACTGTTTGCAGATTATTTTAATAGGATTGGAGTTCTCTAAGGAAATGGGACCAATAGAAAGTATGTTCCTATGATAAATGGGCATTTATTGGATTGATTTGCATCCAACAATGGGCAACCATACTCTGAAGACCTGGAGAACCTGGTAGCTGCTTATTCCAAGAAGCCGATTGCTTCAGAAGTCCCAATCCAAAATTGCAGGCATAAAAGTTTCCTGGAAGTCACCTGTATGGAGTCTACACTGAAAGCCTGAAGAAATTGACATCTGGCATCAGAATACGGTAGTGGAAGCCACAGACACATTTATACTGAAGGAAGGCTCAGGATACTTGCATGCAGGAGCACACTGCGTTCTTCCCTCTGGCTTTCACTCAGGCAGCTGGAAGGGAGGATTTGGATACTGCATGCATATGGACACTGCCTTCTTCCCTCTAACTTTCACTCAGGCAGCTGGTCTGTCAAATGTTACTGCAGACATTCATGGCAGGTCTTTACCTGCAGTCGCTGTCCCTCATGGCGATCCTCTCATGAAAGAGTCACACAGACACGCAGAGGTATGACTCCCAGATCATAAGACTTCTCTTAACCAGTCAGGTTAAAAGCCAAGACGAGCACAAGCCCACTTTTTGTCAAAATACTCGAACATATCTCCCTATGCTATGCTTCATTGTCAAGCAAAGACAATAGGAAGGTATAATTCTGCCTAATGTAACTCTTCCATGTACAACCAAAAAGTCTTTTCTAAGAATAGGTGGGTACCATGTTCTGAAATGAATGCCTATCGGAGTGTTTCCTTGGCTACAATTTAGGAGACACTCACAGGCTGCTCTACTACCATCTGGGGGGAGGGGAGCTAACTACATATTGAGCTGTTATAAAATTTGTTACACAGCACCATCAGTGTTACACAGCACCATCCCCTGAGCATAATAACTACCATCTTCATAAGTACAGCTGTGTCTGCTTACAAAACATCATCACAGCTGGGCTTGTTGGCTGTGGCTATCCCCTCACAGAAGGGGTAGAGGCGGGGAAGGCCATTGGACTTGTATGCAATTCTGCCTTAACTGTGTGTAGCCTTGGAGTCTCAGAGAGGGGCTAGGTTATAAAGATTGAGGAAGACTAGGGAGGGGTTCATCTATGTAACTGTGAGTAAGCCATCACTCATGCTGAGAGAAGTCTTTACAATGTGGCTGCTTTCGGGTCACATATACAGTTCTATCAGTAACCGGTGCTTTATATGTTAGACGAACACACTCATTGGTAACCCAGGGTAAATTTTGGTGGAACTGTACTATAGTTTGGTGTTGGGAGCTGAGGAGAAGGGGATAAACATTATTCACATCTTCCTAGGAGAAGGGATTTCAAAAACACCTATGTTTTATGAACACCTCTTCAAATTTAGGTCTTGTGCTTGACATGGTAGGACCCAGTTCCTGGACAAGGTGTTTAAATGATAGTGTGTGGAAGCTCTTGGTGTAGTTATCAACCAGACCTGACTCATAATTAGTTTTCAGGAAAGAAAAACACAAAATCACAACTGAAATCATACTTGAGAATTCCAACATCTCTTTCTTTTATTGACAAATTAATGTTGAATTGCCTATGAAAACGAGGATAGAATCTAAACCAATCTTGTCAGCACAACAGTTTCTAATTACTGATAAAGACCTAATTTGCGTGGATTACTTACATTAGCATAAACATCATAAGGGCTAGGCCTGCTCCAATGAAATAAACTGGTACATGAGAACAGAAATTCATAGATAGAGATTGTTTCTCTCACCCAGATGAACTTGTACCTAAAGAAGTATGTAAATTAACCCTTAGGTGCCTGAACCATTTCCTCCTCCTAGCAAACAGTCCTCTTGACCCTGATAGACACCAGTATACACGGCTCCTAGCTACTAAAGAAGTCATCAAGAAGTTGGCAACTGACCACTGTGTGTCAGGAAGACAATTAGGGCCATATGTTGGCCATTCTGCTTACCACATGCAAACCTGTTCTATGAAACCTTGTTGTGTAATGCTACAAGGAGATTCTCCTAAGGCAGCAACAACTGGTGGGAAAATGTTGCTCAATGATGCTGGACTCAACTCACAATGTTTTAAGTACCAGCCAACTGAACTGAAGGGGATCATAAAGACATTCTGATGTAACACCCCAAGAAGCTGGAGCTGAGAATGCCGTATGCATAATTCAGATTCAGAGGAGAGTGAGAATTTCAATTTTATGTCATAGATAGTTCCTCTCTCTGGATGTTTTACAGTCATTCTTTGGTTCTTTCAAGGTGGAAAAAAATGAAAGAATAAAATAATTGCATCAGCACTGTGCTCAGGATGTGAACTATTGTGCCACAAATAACAAACACCTGTAGAGGTAGGAGTATCCAGAGTTCAAGTCCCTTCTCAGCTCCATAGTGAGATGGAGGTCATCCTGGACTACATGAAAACCCTGTTTCAAAACAAAAACAAAACAAAGATCTGAATATTTGCATTAAAATAAAATAGTAATTACCTCTTGAAGGTCATTGTGACCCTCTTCCTTGACAAAATGAATGAAGGAAAGCCAACTTTCCCGATAGCTCAGTGTATTAGCTCAACAGGATTGGTGATGGCTATGTGATCACATTACTATACTTCAATTATTGTAAAGTATTGTTGGCATGGTGTTAATAATGTTAAAACTTTGTTTCATACTTTTATCTTTCAGCATGAAAGTAGAATTTCAGTTGCCAGAATTAGTCATTCATTAAATTAGAACTGGGGTAATTCTTTTGTAACAATAATAAAACAAATCACTTTCGTAATAAGGAAATCACATCTCTCTTAAAGCATGCCAGCAGGAAGAAGTATGTTATAAATGATATTATTCTGATTTGGGTCCTATATTTTCTGATTTACTTATCTTTACATATAATTTAGCTACACATATCACCAAGTTCAACAAAATGTAATCATTTAAAACATGTTGTTTTCTGATAATCATTTTATTCTTTTAGAATGTAAGCACACAGAACCAACAAAGTCAATCACATCATGTGGCACCATAATGTTTGCATATTAATCTTGACCTGTTTTTGCTTTACTTTTGCATTGGGTTACACCTTAATTAAACATCATCTTCAATCCAGCCTATTCCATCACTATAAGATTTGTCAATGCAATGTACATGACCATGAAAGACAAAGACAAAAACAAAAACCATTCCCCAAGCCTAACTTTGGGGAGGTTCCCTTTTGGCAAGTTACATCTGATTAAATGAAAAGCATTTGTTAGTGACATAAGTTAATTAAAATTGGATGATCATGCTGGTTGATGAACTATCACATCTCTTGTTCAAATCAAACCTTTATCAATTTTGATGGTATCCACAGCTTTTCTTCTCCTATAGAACAAAAGCAAAATCTCGTCCCCAACGCACAACTACTATTGTTTATCCAGCTCTGTTTTTAACTTCTGTGTGTGATCATTCTCCCCTTTACACTATTGCATAGTACTTCTTCATTTGCAATACCGCTGTTACTTATCTGCTGTCAGACACCCAATTGTTTCTTGTTCTGTGGTTTTACCAGCAATACTGTATGATCTCTATGTATGTGTAGAAATGTACCTTCTTCTCAAGTGTGCATATTGACAATAGAGTGGCTGAGCCACAAGGCATGCCTGCATATACTCACTCAAGAAAGCCTATGAAGTTGACCATATCTGTGCCTGAGAAACAAAAAGGGACATTCTTACGTTGATGCTGATGGAAAAAATCCTGTCTCTTCATTGCTTTTGTGTTTCCACATTAGAGAAGGCCCTTCACAGATGAAACTGAAGGACTGTGATCCCTCTTGTTCACCTCTGAGAATGCCAGGCTAGTTGGCCAGTGAACTTGGGCCAATTCCTGTCTATATCTCCCATCTCCTAGCAGGGACATGTGAGGATTACAGATCCTCACACACTACTGTGCCTGCTTCGATGTGAGTTTGGGGGATCTAAACTCAGGGCTGTCTCCCCAGCCCTGATACAGATCTTTCAAGTGTAGATATTGATGAATGTTATGCACATTTAAACCATTGCAAGGAACACACAGAACAAAATACACACCATTCCTAGCACATCAGAAGGTGGTCTCATGCTTTCTCTCAGCCAAGCCTAACTTCTTACCCCATAGCTCCTAGAGTGTAGAGAGACTTGAAATTTCATACTTCACCTTCATGAATGGAATCACACACAATGGAGCCTCGTGGGGCTCGTTTTATCCATCAATTGTTATGACAGTGGCATGATTTCTTCAAATAGCAGCAGGTATATTTGGTAGCCATGCAGTCCCCCTTGAACAAACTCACCACCATTTTCAAATGTATTCTACTGTTTATTGGAGTTTGGTTGTTTGAAGTTTGATGATGTCATGAATAAGTTGTGACATACCACACAAAGAATTTTGCAAACATGTTTTGTGCTTTTGTCTTCAAGTAGATACATGATTTTTTTTTTTTTGGTTTTTTTCGAGACAGGGTTTCACTGTGTAACAACTAGGTCTTTAGACCAGGCTGGCCTTGAACTCAGAGATCCTCCTTCCTCTGCATCCCAAATGCTGGGATTAATGGTGTGTGCCAATAACACCAGGCTTCATCACATTTGTATATATTTATATAACATATATAATATGTAAACATGTATAAGACTATGTAAACTTGCTTCTGGGTCAGGGGATATGAAAACATTGAGTATTAATCAACATTCAGAAACCAGTTTTCAAAGTGTTTATTCCAATAAATGTCCTAAGAGCTTCATAGAAGCAGCTCTGGTTACATGATATCCTTGCCAAGATTCTACAGTTTGGCCATTTTAATTACAACCATCCTCTTACAGAGAGGGCAGAAGCACATTGTGCCTATTTTTATCCATATTTAAGTTTATTCCTCTGCTCTTTATTAGGCAACTAGTCTGATAAACATAATCTGAGGCACACAGTAGCAATCATTGCAGTCATCACACACAGGGCAATTTCCTGTTCCAAGACAAGAAACTACTGTCCAACAACAATTAACATAGAAATTAATTTTACTAACTTTATTTTCCATATCATATCACTGCAGATACAAAATTCTTGTATCTTTTTAGTTGGTTTTTTTTAGTCTAATTTATTCATTGGCAATTTCATGCATGCATGTAGTGTATTTAGATCACATTACCATGTTCCCACCACCTCACACTCCTCCTGGGCACCCCCCTGTGAGGAGCCAGACTGACCTTAAACTTTCTCCCTGAGAAAAATGACAAAGGGAACTTTAGTTCTGTGGCCTTGCCCAGGAGCAGACGTGGCAAGGCTGATCAGGGGCAGGAGCCAGGGCCTCAAAGATGAATCAAGATTGCAGCTTCTCGGGGCCTGATTGTTCCCCCTGGACTGTGGTTATCAGTTCTTAGGCAGCTGTGTCTGCAGCCCCCTGTGTTCCCTTTGCAAACACTGACTTAGGTCTCTACTGACCTGGACTGTTTTTCTCCACTGCAAATAGTATGTATTTTTGCTGCATTTCTTAATACACTTGCTTGGCATAAGTTATTAGCTTATACAAGACCTTCTGGCCCTAGGTATTGCTTTTCTATTCTTACTTTCTCTTCTTCTCTATTTCTCATCCCCTAGCCTCCCACCTTACTATTTTTTGAGGCCCTTATCCCTCCTGGGTTTGACCAGCCCCTCTCCACTTCCCTCCCAACTTCCTTTTCTTCTCCTCCTCTTTCTCTCATCTTCCTCCTGATCCTCCTCCTCTTCTCCTTGTATAACCTACTGGGTCCATTTAGTGATGCCCATAATGGAATGAGTGCAGGGCACCATCCACTGGGACCTGAGTAACCTACCATGCGCTGCAGAAGAAAACTGACACTTCCTCCTCCAGCGGACATTGCATTGATGAATATTAAACCACGTTTACTTCTAAATGCTCTTGCAGTATTAACTATAGTAAAATGCACTTGGTTGTGTTGTTAGTGTGCTGATCAATTCTGTTTGCCTAGAATTCTGTTTACTTAGAAACTTTAGCAGTATTGAGATGCCAGCTTCACTTGTTGATATTTTTATCAATTAAATTCCTTCTTTGACAGTTTCATACATGTATAAAATGCATTCTGATTACCCTCTCACCCTATTTCGTTTCCGTCCTAACCTGTCATTCCTCTACCTCCTTACAAATCCCTTTCCTACATCCATGCCTTTTTGTGCTTGGGGTTTCTTTGTTTCTGTTCTTGTTCTTGTTTTCTGTGACCCAACCAGTTGAATCAGAGCCATCTGGATGCCTACAGGTTCAAAACTATCCACTGGATCCTGGTGGGCTCACAAGTTGGTACCCAATTGAATGTAATGACTTCCCCTCCCCCAGATCTGCTAACATTTTGTGTTACACATCTTGGGATCATCAACATCAAAGTTGGGTTTTCTTTACATAAAATAAAACCTTGAGAGAGTCTCTGCTTCTCTCTAGAACTAGTCAGAAAGTGTTGATTCGCTCTCATACAAAGCCGGGTAAGAATATTTGTTTCCTCTTCTCTAGACTGATGCTGCTTGCAAAAAGTTACTCATTTTCAGTCATCCCTACTTTTGCAGGTTTTACTTAGGCTCTCTCACAGGTGAAGCATGAAGCTGGCTGAACTCACAGACCCTGGTCAGATAGTCATGACTATATCCATCATCTGAACCTGGCTAGCTGTGGCCTATGGATAATGACATGCTGGTGCCTCCATTTCTCCATCTGAAAATAACATAATAAAACAAAACAATACTCACCTCAGGAGTTTGTTGTGAATAATAATAAAAAAATTGAGGTATGTGAGGCCCTTGGAACACTGCCCATCATAGACTAAGCAGCACTTAGTGCTATTATTCACTCTCTTTGGGGGGCAATTTTAGCAATTTACATTCTTTCAGAAAATGTATTTCATCAAATTAAATTGCACAATATGAGCAGAGTTGTCTCATTTGCATTTTTAAATTCCCTTCATGTCTTTGTTGTTTCCCATTAACATTTTTTATGTTTTATTTAGTAGCATTCTCCTTCCTTCTCTTTAACAATTTAAAATTTTTATGGTCTATTTTCAACCCTGAAGAATTCACATGAGATTTAATCATTATTTTTAATAATTTTTTAGTTCCTAATTTGTTATTGTCTCCTTGATTTTTATCCATTTTTTTTCTTTCAATTTGCTTTGACTTTTCTAAATTCTTGTGTTGGGCATTTATTTTACTGCTTGTTTTTTAATCATTTAGTGCAGATTTCATTTTCACTAAATAATCCTTTACAAAAGTTTTTTAATCTCTTGGTTTTGTTTCTGTATAGTTTTAAACTTTTTCTAGTAGATATGGTTTGAGTCTACAATATCTTAATTTTTATTGAATTTTGATTGTATATTTTTTTATTTGTGGGGCTTATTGGGCTATTACTAATGGATAGTCTGTATTTGTAGCATCATACATTTTACAGAAAGGCAATGAAAATAATGTAGTTTTATTATTCTCTAATACTCTGCTCTCTGGTTCACACATTTCTACCTTGTGATGTGTGTGATGTCATTTATCTTGGTTTCTGCCCCACTGTCAAACTGATTCATAGCTCACTACAAAGTCTTTCCCTGGTTCTCCTTTCATCCCTTAAAAACTACAGATATTTTTCCAGAATCGATCCATTTAATTGTGTCTCTTGTAGTCTTGCTTACATTGTTTGCTTGACTTGTGATGCTCGAAAGTACCACATTAAAGATAATCATCAGTGTTTTTCTTCTGACATTCTAGTAGTTTATGTCTAATAAATATTGATGCTATGTTGTTTGGTGTCTTGATATTTATGTACTGTCCTATTTTAGCCCATTTAATCCATTTTAACTGATTTTATTTTATTCTGAAGAGAATGATTCATTTTTGTGTGTTTTCTCACTACATATTTTCTATTCTTTCTGTTTTAACTTTTATAAATTCTTTTAACATGCATTTCACTCAATAATAAGTATTACTGTTTTGTTTTTAAGATTTATTTTATTTTTAATTATGTGGATGTGTGTGTCTGTGTGTGAATATGTACATGTTGAATGCAGTACCCACAAAGGCCAAAAGAGGGCATTGGATCTGCTGGGGCTGTGGTATAGGTGGTTTTGAGTTGCTCCATGTGGATGCTAGTTCCTCTGAAAGCTGGACCTGCTCTTAAGTGCTCACCCTTCTCTCCAGCCCCTGGTTTTGCTTTGCAACTGAACCAGCTTTTCCCTTAGGAGTTCATTTAACCCATTTACATTTATCAATAGACTGCTTTTGTGTTATTTCTATACCATGCATTCTGGTTAATTTAATCTCATTACTTTCTTTTAGTGCCATAGGACCAGCTTGACTCATTTTATTTAATTTTGGATGTAGGTCTTTGTATACAGACATACAAATAACACCACATTTTATATATAGGATACAACTGATACGTTGTATGATCAATGGCAGAATTGATATTTCCTTTTCTATACTTTTTCCTATTTTGTTTCTCTATTATCCATGTGTTGGGTAACATATTTTTCAAGGATGTGACTTATTACTTGATTTATCAGCTTTAAAAACATAGATTTTTAGCAACAAAGACAATGAAAATGATGTACTTGTATTATTCTCCACTCCTCTGGATTTTCTGTTTCATATTTTCATTTTAACGTTTCTGTCTTTTGACATCTATCATCTCTATATCCCATTCTCTCATTTGTTTTTCTCTCTGTCCCATCATTAAATCAAGCCATGGCTCACTATAAATCCTTCCCCTGGTTCTCCTTTTATCTCTTGACTGGCTCAAGTTTTTTAAAATCTTGTCTTCAAAGAAAGTTCAGCAGAATCACATTACTTGCATTCTTATCTGCCTGAATTCTCATTTTTCTGTTTCCTTTTCATTTGTATCAAGCATGGCTGGGTATATAAATACATCCATGCTGTTTGGGTTAGGTCTTGTAACATCATCCTACTGC
This sequence comes from Peromyscus nudipes, assembly GCA_902168325.1. NCBI lineage: Eukaryota > Metazoa > Chordata > Mammalia > Rodentia > Cricetidae > Peromyscus > Peromyscus nudipes. Next base: position 39,413 of record CABHPH010152869.1, read on the forward strand.
TCAATGACCACTCGTGATTTAAGCCATTTTGTTTCTTGCTTTGTTGGTTGCTGGGTGATGTATACAGAACCCCAGGGTCTTGAGAATGCTAGACAAGCACTTTACCACTAATCATTCTCCCAGCTCCTGACAGTTGCTCTTCAAGTTTCCTCTCTTTGGCTACAAAGTTCTCCAGGTTGTTCTTCCTGCCTCTTGGTTTTGCTTAATATGTTGCTTAGTTAATTGATGGTAAGTTAAAACATGGGAAAAGCAGTTTCCCATGTTAAAACAGGAAGCCTGACTATCTTTCTATGTATCACCCATTCTGTTGGCAGATCTATTTGTGTTATCTTTGGAATCTTGTTCATAATGGTCCACATTTTCTTTGGAAGCTTGCTCACGATGGTCCACATTTTCAGTCTGTTGAGTTTCCACGAGAACACAGCACCTCTTGGTTGAAAGTAGCTTCTTTGAAAACGTTTGTGTGTTTTGTGTGTACTTTTCTTCTTCTTCTCTATCTGTCTTTCCTCCTTCTCTTCCTTCTTCTAATTCTGCTTGGTACTACAGAGTGCAGAGTACATAGTTCAGCTATTTCTCCAGGGTGGCCCATATGTGATTGTAGAGCACTGGTCAAAACCTCCTCTATGCCACTTTGTTCTTTCCTGTTTTTTTCCAGCTTCTGTGGAACCTGATAGTATTTTTGTATGTTCTCATAGTAATTTTTGTGGATTCTCACAGTAATTTCTATGTGTGACTTATAGATAGAGCATGGAATATTCAATGACTTTAGTATAAGAAATATTAGAAAAGAGGATGTCAGTTGAAGTAACTTATAAGTAGCAAATGTTTTTTTTTTCTGTCACTTCTCCAAATTCCAGGGTTCAACCTTCATGCCTGGAGGTGGTAAATGAACCTCAGGCTTGGGTACTTGTTCAAGAGCGGTGGAGCCCTGGTTAGAGCTTGCCATCTGTACCTCGTGCTTCTGCTTACTCTTTCCTGCAATCATTTCTGTTCCCCCATAAACAGAAGAAAGGAATAGCAGATGGTGAGAATGCGCCCTGCACTGAAGGCTGCACACCCAGAGCAGCCTCCATCCTAGACTTCGGGGAATACTTTCATGTTCAAACTTACTTATTATTTAATAGATGTTTAACTAAAATTAATTTCATAACTTGCCCCTTGCCTTTTCTCTCACCAGTCCCTCCCAAATCTCCTACCTCCAATTCGTCCCATGCTCCCCCATTCTCTAATTGAGAGCCTCTTCTTCCCCAGTTCTTGTTACATATATGTGTTAGAGGTGCCCACATATATAAATACAGCCTGCTGAGTCTGCTTTTGTTGTCTGTGAGTATATGATTTCAGGGCTGACCATTTTGTATTGGACAACCAACTGGGGATCGATCCCCGGAAGAAGCAAATTCTCCCTCTCACAGCAGTCGTCAGTGGCCTGCAGTTCCTTGTCTAGGGGAGGGGACTCCATTTGATTTTTCCCCTTTCACATCAGCACGCCTGTTGATAATGCCATTGTTCACGTCTTGTTGATGCAGATATATCTATAGGAAACTGTTTCACAGCTTGGTTCTGGCTCTTACCACTTCTCCACCCCTCTTCCATGATGTTCCCTGAGCTACAGAAGTTGTGGAAAGCCTGGGCACACCTATGGGTGTGCGTGTGAATTGTACCTATTCTTGCACTCTAACTCAGATACTGTGCTGTGCTTCTGTGGGACATAAAAATATTGAAGGTGAGAAAGAAGAAAGAAAACTTTGAATGAGGTGATTTATTTATCACCACCCTAGCTGGGACAGAATCAACTGTAAGTAAGGATAACTGTAAGTGTTTTTTTTTAACTTGCCTCAAAACATCCTGCATTTGGATTAGGTAAAATTATAACTGGTTCATCATGTTGTGTTAAATATAATTCACTGCATTAATATGAATATATAATATCAGCATATTTATAGTACATAATAGACTACTTAGATTACAGTCTAAATCTGTTTATCCTGCTGTGGCTCTACTTTGTACCTCTCCTTCCTGTCACCTTTACCCTGCAATATCAATGTCAGGTTACACTGGAGAAACAACAAAGATAAAATTAAAGACAAGTGTGTAATTACAAAAAAATAAATAAGACAAAGAGCACAAATACTTATAAAGACAAATATACATTTACACACACACACACAAACACAAACACACTCACACAACCCATACAAAGCACTGTTGGTTATTGTATTGAATGGCAAGTCCTTTTTCTTAGTCAACGAAGTATTCAACATTGATTGATTTATCAACACCTCACTCCCTTAAAGGCTTTTAAAACCTTTGCCATGTATTTCAAATAATGTTTATTCTTTTATAGTTATTGTGACACGTGTCATGTATCTGGTTATATCTCTCATTTCACTGTAGTGTAGGTTCATACTTCCTCTGTCTGCCCTATTATAGCAGGAGGGAGAGAAAGAGAGAGATGGGAGGGAGAGAGGAAGAGAGAGAGCATGAGCGGGCTTTGGATTGGATTGGATTTCCTCATCTATATTTTTGTCCTTATCCTCTATCATTTATTTCTAACTTTAATCATATAAATCACTTTTATTGGTTTATTTCTACTTGTATCCATCTTTTCTAACCCCTTCTCACATTCTTATGTAGTCCTTGATATGCATAGAATATATGCAATATGTCTATAAAACATGCCCTACCCTCTGAAGTTACTTATGTTGCTTTAAGGTTTTCTCTGGGTGTCCTGGACACTTGTCATCGGGTATGCGTTGTAAAAATCTTCCTCTCTGTTTTGCTTTTTCACTTTTTCTAGTAGCATTTTTCATGGAGAAGGACTCCAGATTTAGAAAATTCTATTAAGTTTTTTTTTAAGCATTACTATCACTTTTATAAATCCTTTCTTTAATTCCCTTCCTAAAATCACAGAGACGAAGCTGTGTATGGATTTCTTTTCATTTTAGATTTAAAGCTTTAAGCTCCCCAAAGTGATTTATGTATCAACACGTGATCAAAATCCAAAGTCAATGTTTTGTCATGTCCAACCCATTTTTGCAGCATTTCCATTAAGCTTTTCCTCTTCAACAATTCTGTCTTTTACATCTGTTCTGTTTTGCCTGCCTAAATTTGTCAATTTGTCTTTCCTATATTTGGGTCTTTTTATCCCTTCTATTATTGTGAATAGTTTACACAACATTGCAATACAACATTTCCTTAAAAAAATGTTTTTAAAGTCATCCTGTATGTACAGTTATGTGACTCAAATGTTCATCCCAGGAGAAAAATTTTAACTAGATTCAATTTTGCAAATGGTTATGGGCTTTGTCAGCTTTCCATTTCTTTTCTAATTAAATATGCAATTTATATTTTGTCTTCTAAATATTTTATTTTGCCCAATATCCTTCCACTAAACTTAAGCTTCATTAGAGTTTCTATTGCTGTGATAAAATGCAGCACAACTTGTGGAGAAAAGGGTTTATTTCAATTTACAGCTTACAGTCCATCGTGATGGAAAGTCAGGGCAGGAGCTCAAGGCCAGATCCTAGAAGCAGAACCTCATGAAGAGGCCATGGAGGAGTGCTGCTTGCTGATTTGCTCCTCATGGCTTGCTCAGCCTCCTCCTTTATACACTCCAGGACCACCTGCCCAAGGTTGGCCTTCCACATCAATCATTAATCAAGACAGTGCCCAACAGACTTGCCTACAGGCCAATCCTATGGAGGAATTTTCTCAATTAAGATCACTTCTTCCCAGATACATCTAGGTTTGTGTCAATTTGACAAAACCAAACAGCACAAATAATCTATTTTTTAAAAAATCAATTTCAAATTTCTGTCTGAATTTCTCTATGTTTGAAATGTATTTTGTTTCTTTTCTAAAAAAAAAACTCTGTTTAAGCTTCAAGTGTCTATTCATTGCATATTTATTGCATCTCATGATACCCTGCTAACTTGTAGTCTTTGAAAATATTTTTTGTATATGATTTATGTATAATGTTTGATACATATTAATGTACATGTGGGGATATGAGTGGCTGTGTGGGTGTGAAGAAGCTGGCTGAAGACATTGGATATACTGTTCAATCATTTCCACCTCATCCCTTTGACACAAGGTTCTCTCACTGAATGTGGAGCTAAGCTGGAACCAACAAGCTCCAGAAATCCTACCATCTCTGCCCCCACCCTGACAGTGCTGGGGTTACAGGTTCATGCAGTCATCTTGGACTTTCTCATGTTGGTACTGAGGACTTGAGCTCAGCTCACCTCTGTGCAGCAAGCACTCTTACCTGCTGCCATATCTCCCCAGCTCATCACTCATGTCTTTAACAATGGAAGAGGAAGAACGTTCCATCAATGACAGTTACACCAGAGGAAGAAACTCCACATGGTCTTCTGAAGCAGAGTGGATTTAACAAGAACAATGCTACATGGTTTTTCAACAAGCTAGAAAAAAATAAAAGAATGTTTTAATCATAAAGAACCGGCAGCTTCTGAAGGGAAATGGCAGAGTTAACCTGACTTAATCATTGCATAATATATTCACATATCAAAGCATCCCATGGTACCCTGTTAACTTGAACAGTCTTTATGGTTGTGTATTTCAATTATATCATTTAATAAAATGAACTCTCTGTGCTTATTTTGTGTTTTTGTTGTTGTTATTGTTTCCACCGTGCTTTTCCAAATAAAGCTGACTGATTTCATCTTTTTCTAATAATACTTCCATAATATCTTGGCTGTATATAAGGTACAGGAGTCAATTTCCCTGTCACTGGTCAGGATTTACAACCAACTGACTCAGAAGGAATCTGTATTTGTTATATGCTCTTTTCCCTTCTGAATTATTTACATATTATTTCCTGGTTCTGTAAGCCAAATCCTTCACCATTCGGCAGCGAATATCTCTGTGTTTTTATTGTAGGCTTTGAGGTTGCTCATGTTCTTTGACTTCCTTGGTTGTCAGTCTCATGGTGATAAATTTCCAGGATTCATCCACTGAGCCTTTTCACTGGAGAAACGGCGCTAAGTAGAGAGCAATCTTTCAGGTGTGGTATTTATATTTTTCCTGAAAAGCTAGAAGGTGTCTCAAAGAACTTTTAATCTGCTTACACAGTCGATTCTGTTACACCCAATGACTGCTCATACTGTCAACCACCCTCACCAGTGTGGCATCCTCTGCCATGATGTGCCCCATCACTTACTCCATCATCTTAACTTTGTTGACATGTCCATAGCTGTGGTGATATTGTGTCCCCCAATATATTGTGCACCCTAATAAACTTATCTGGGATCAGAGAACAGAACAGCCACTAGATAGATATAGAGGCCAGAAAATGGTGGCACACATATCTTTAATCCTAGCATTCTGGAGGCAGAGATCCATCCGGATCTCTGTGAGTTCAAAGCCACACTGGAAACAGCCAGGCATGGTGACACACACCTTTAATCCCAGGAAGTGATGGCAGGAAGCAGAAAGGTATATAAGGCGTGAGGACCAGGAACTCGAGCCTGGTTAAGCTTTTAGACTTTTAGCAGCAGTTCAGCTGAGATCCGTTCGGATGAGGACACAGAGGCTTCCAGTTTGAGGAAACGAGATCAGCTGAGGAACTGGTGAGGTGAGGTTAGCTGCAGCTGGTTCTGTTTCTCTGATCTTTCAGCGTTCACCCCAATACCTGACTATGGGTTTGTTTTTATTAATAAGACCCTCCTAACAATTCATGCTATACACAGCAGCACCCAGAAGTGAGCATACTTCCTACTGGTGTAACCCTCACATCCTCTCAAAACTATCAGTGTGCCCCCTCCAGTCCAGAAGAGAAGTTGGTCCGTTTCACCCGCTTCCTCCTTTCTGTGGTCAATGGGGGTGGAGTCCTATACACTCAACCGATGAAAGGCATTCTCAGCTGCTTTCCAGAACTCATTCCAGAATCACGAGCAAACAATCCAATGGTCCACACAGGTCCTTCTGACAAAACCCCAAACTCCTTGTGAGTCCAACGCTACTTTTTTTTTTTTTTAAGCATTAGTCATTAAAATGGGACATCTGGAGAGCTGACCTTACCCAAACATCTAAAAATACCTTTTTTTTTTTTCTAGAAGAAAGTTGCTTCCTACTGGATTTTGTTTGCTTGTTTTTCCCCTAAGATATTTAACATAAACCGTAGGGTTAGAATGATGCTGTTGACTATTTCCTCTCGGATTTCATTTCTGAGTTTCTCAGCTCAAGGTCACTTACAATTGCCAAGACTGAAACTTACAAGCTGTGACCCAATGATTTCTTTTGAAGAAAGTTGTTTTAGTCAGTTTTTTTTACTGGAAGACCTTTATTGCCCATTGCAGACAGACAAAATTAAGACCAGATGCCTGAGTCCTCCCAATAAAGCATACATATGTGAAAGAGAAAAGTCATGCTTCCCTTATGACAAACATTACCATGACTTACCTTCACAGTTACTTATCTGGACAGCTTTTTTTCTATTCTCCAGTCTGATCTTGAGACACCTAGAATTGCTCTCTCCAAACAGTTTCCTATTAATTCTGCAAAATGCCTGAACTCATAATAAGTGTCTATTTAGCATCAATGAACCCGAAATATTCCAGATCATTTCAGTACTGTATGTAAGCTAAGGGAAATATAAAATACTCCAAGACACTTAAAATATACATTCAGGGCATAAGCTCCAATTCATAGATAATAAGATGAAAACCAGAGGTCTTTAATATTGTTAATCATGTTGTAATTATAATTATGTCCTCCAAGATTTATATTGCAAGCCCAAATAATATCTCTTTTATATTCTCTTTATAAATTGAAGCTTTACAGTGGTCAGCATCCTTAAGACACATTTGGTCTTTGTGGGGAATATGTAGAAACCATTGTCTTATCTATCCTAGCAGTATAGCTGACGTTCAGTTATGCCTGGTCATAGCAATTTATTAAATCCCTTGCTTTGATCTGAATTTAAATTTTAGTCTGTGGGTACTCACCATCCCCATTTCCAAAGGTTCAATACTTGGATTGGGTAGTGTCTCTAGAGGCAAAGATCTGGGAAATTCTAGTGTTATCGCTGCCCCTTCTAAAGCTAATTCTTATTTCACATGATGAAATATCTGCTCCCTAGAGGAGCTAAGTAAGCTAAAGAGTGTGCTCAAATTGCCTGTCCATTATCACTCTGGAATGCTTCTGCTGCTTGTTCCATTAGACAACTCAGTGACTCAAAGCCAGATGTTTTTATCCACAAGAGAAACATCTTACATTTGTTCTAAAATTACAAATATATGTGAGAGCAGAAAACGACATTCTGAAACTGGCCAAATGGTTTAACATCAGAACACTTACAGCATTTCTGAACCACCATCAAAAATGTATCTTTTATAAATACATCCTCTATGTCAGTATATTTCATGATACATCAAAAGTTGCTGCTCTGACTAATAAGACTATTTCGATATAGCTATGGTTTTATCTAAGACCTTAAATATTGCAATTTCTCTTTTCACCATGGAGAAAGGCAAATTGCAGGTATCTCTATTTATCCAGGGTCTTATCACTGGCCGTCCCTACATATATGCTCTATACTAAATACTTTATTTGTTTCTTAAGAGGACAATAAACAGTCCAGTTCGTGAGTGTCAGCTAACTTTTTTAACTTACTGCTCAAATAACTAAATGCTTATCTACTGAAAGCAGGTGATTCTATAAAGGATCATGGGACATACTGATATTAAAAAACAGATGGATGGTGTCTTAGTTCTATTCTATTACCATGACAAAACAACATGACCAACTAATAGACCCAGCATTTAATTGGGGCTTGCTTCCAGCTTCAGAGAGTTAGTCCATGATCATCACGGCAGGGAGCACAGTGGCAGGGAGGCAGGCATGGTGCTAGAGCAGTAGCTAAGAGCTTACATCCTGATCTTCAGGCAGGAGGCAGAGAGCAAGGCTGGGCCTGGTGTGGGATTTTGAAACCTCAAAGCCCACCCCCAGTGACACACCTCCTCCAACAAGGCCACACCTCCTTATCCTTTTAAAACAGTTCTATCAGCTGGGAATCAAATATATATCAGCCTGTGGGAGTCATTCTCATTCAAACCTCCACGGATGGATGGGTGGGTAGATACATGCATACATACACACATACATACATACATATACACATACATACATATACATACATACATACATATACATACATATACATACATACATACATACATACATACATAGACTTATTGTTTGAATCTGAAATGCCCCCAGAGACTCATGTTTTGGTAACTTGGTCCCAGTTTGTTGTATTAGTATATTGAGGCGGTGGAGCCTTTAGGATGTGGGTTTGGCTAAAAGAAGTAAGGGGTGGGAATTATAGGATTATCTCTCCCCCTAATTCCAGACTGTGTTCTCTGCTTCCTGGAGCCTCTACCATAAGCTTCTGCTGATGTCCACTCCATGCTATGAAGAACTAAGGCTACCCCTCTTTGAGACTGTGAGCAAGTTAAACCTTTCTTCTTTTAAGTTATTTTTGGCAGGTGATTTGCTTACAATCACATAAAAATAATACCAGAAATGAGTGACAAAGTAACGTGTTTATTGCTGTAATAAACATGGCTATGAGGTTCTTAGGTCTTTGGAACTTATCTACAGAACTATAGAAGAGTTTGAAGATGTGGTTTAGAGGAGTCTTATAGTAATGTAAGCAGGACTTAATGGGTTATTCTAGTGAGAGTTTGGAGACCAGAGTTCTGACAGAAATGTAGATGATGAAGACTATGTTCATAAAATTTCAGATAGGAAAAAAAATATCAGAAATTGGGCTACTGGTGATTTATACTATATTCTGATCTGACTACATTCCCCTCATGACCTGAAAATTTGGGCGAGGCTGAATATAAAAGTAATGAGCTAATTGATTTAGCAGAGAAAATGTCAGGACAGTATTCATATGGCTCTACAATGGTTATTGCTGAAAGAGAACTGGAAGAAAAAAAGAACAGAATTATTTGAAAAAAATGCTGTTGTATAGGTTCAATGTGAAAATATAAAAGTTTATTTTCCAATTGTTGGAGAAATCACAACCTCTATTATGAATCTTATTTTCAGGGTTCTCTACAGCTTGGTGAGCAAGGAGTATGGACTCAGTAGTTTTAGTTGAAGCAGCTACTGTGTTAAAGATATTAGCAGCGTTAAAAAGAAACCAGGCACTTACCATTGAAACAATAAGAAAGGTGTCTTGGAGAGTGTCCTCCCATTGAAGGCCCCAAGGTACATAAGAATATAATTTCATTTTAAAGCCATTCATTTGAAAGGAGAATGCTGGGGGGTGGGGGGGAGAGAGAACCTGAAAGGACATAACCTCTGGGAAGCCCTTCTGCAAAGGGGTCAGATGCTGACATATTGTTCTGGAATCAGACATTTAGGGATTAAGAAGCGTTAGAGCTGGGACAAAATGAGGCCCGTGCGTTTCCCAAATTAGCTGAAGGAAGTCAGCCTCATTCATATGCTGCTGGATTTTCAGGCATGCCAAATACAAGAGTTATAAGGTTGCAGTGGCTTACACCAAGGATCCAAAGAAAAGTGTCTGAGAACAGAAATGTGTAGAAGGACTGAACTCCTTGCAAAGATCTGCTGTGCAGGTTATGTATTAAGTTTATTTATTTATTTATTTATTTATTTATTTATTTATTCTTCTCTCATATATCCCGACCTCAGTTTCCCCTCCCCCCTCCCCTACCATTGCCCCCCACCTTCCCCACCCTCCGTGATCCACTCCTTCTCCTTTCCCTTCAGAACAGGGCAGGCCTCCCAGGGATATTAACCAAACATGGCATATCAACTTGCAATAAGACTAGGCACCTCCCCTCATATTAAGACTGGATGAGACGACCCAGTTGGGAGAAAAGGGTCTCAAAAAGGAGGTAAAAGAGTCAGGGACAGCCCCTGCTCCCTCAACTAAAGAATGGATAAAGAAAATGTGGTACATTTACACAATGGAGTACTACTCAGCTGTTAAAAAAATGGCATCATGAAATTTGCAGGCAAATGGATGGAACTAGAAAAAGTGCTACAATCCACAGACCCAGAGAGGCTAAGTAACAAAGAAGTCTGGGGGGGGGTGCATGAATCTCCCTAGGAAGGGGAAATACAATAGATATCCTGGGTAGAGCAGGGATGAGTGGGGATGGGAACAGGAGGGATCAGGTAGGGTAGGGAGAAGATGGAGGGAGAGAGTCCTGGGAGAGACAACAGGAATTGGGGAGTCATCTCAGAGATGAGCTAGAAATCTAGTACAATGGAAACTCCCAGGAATCTGAGGGTAACCTTAGCTAAGATTCCTAGAAATGGGGGGATAAGGAGCCTGCATGGGCCATCTCCTGCAACCAGGCAAGGCTTCCAGGGGAGGAATTGGGACACCAACCCAGCCACAAAACTTTCGACCTACAATTTGTCCTGCCTGCAAGATGTGCTAGGATAAAGGTAGTGTAGAAATTGTGGGAGTGGCCAACCAATGACTCATCCAGCTTGAGACCCATGCCCCAAGAGGGACCTCACTCCCGACATTGCCAAGAGGACCAGAAACCAGAGGCAGGATATCCCAGACACTTAGGATAGAACCAAACATGACCAGCAAAAACAAAACAAGAAGTCAATGAAACAATTCCTAGTGATACTTTGTTATACTCCTAGACAGGAGCCTAGCATAATCGCCATCAGAGAGGCTTCATCCAGCAACTGGTGGAGACAGATGCAGAGACCCAGAGCCAAACATTAGGCAGAGCTTGGTGAATCCCATGGGAGAGGGGGAGGAAGGACTGTAGGAGCCAGAGGGATCAAGGGTGCCACAAGAAAACCCACAGAATCAACTAACCTGGGCTCATAGGGAATCAAAGAGACTGAATTGACAATCAGGGTCTGACCTAGGCCCTCTGCATATATGTTATGCTTGTGTAGTTTGGTCTTCTTGTGGGACTCCTAATGATGTATGAAGCTTTTAAAGCAAAGTCTAAGTTGCCACGGAGGCCCCAGGAGATGTCACGGATGAACAACATCTGCCAAGGAAGCAGACAGGCAAAATGCAAAGCCAGCTCAAGAGAGATCTCACGTGGCATAGGACGCAGGTCCATGGAAATGGGATTACCAAGACCCACTGGAACTCAAACCATACCACCACATGCCCCAGATGCTAGACTCAGAGCTTTGGTCTTGGTTTGGGCCAGTGGTTCCTTGCCATAAATCCATTGTTCCCTTTGTAATAGAATGTTTCCTTTGTAACCATTGTGCACTGCAAGCTTTCTCTTTCATTTTACAGGGTCTCAAAAGCTAAGAGACAGCCTTGAGCCTCAGAAGAGACTTTGACTCTGGAATTTGAACAGTATTTGAAACTATTAAAGCAGATTAAAGTTGAAGTTAACACGTTTTTGCATTAGGGAAATTATGAAAAAGCCAGGAACTTTTGAGGGCATAAAAGTAGTTATTATTGGGTTCTGAAATGCTCCCCACTGCAAAAACTTACGTTTTTATCACTAGGTTTCCAGGCTATCCCACTGTTTTGAATGCTGTGGGACCCACTGGTGGGAACAGGACACTGGAGAGAGACATCTGAAGGCTGTACCCACACCTCGTTCCAACTTACACACTCTGATTCCTACTTTTCCAAAATAGAAGGAACCTCTGCCACACATACCTGCTACCATGTTTTCCAAGACTCTCAGAAACCATGGGCCAAAGTCACCCTTCCTTTAAGTTGTTGCTGTTAGATATTTTGGTAACCCTAACACAAAAATAATTAAAACAGTAGGTAGATAGATGATAGATGGAAAGATAGATAGATAGATAGATAGATAGATAGATAGATAGATAGATGATAGACAGACAGACAGAAAGATAGGCAGACAGATAGATGCTAATATTTTTAACTTGTTTCTAAGGAATATAGTGAGATAATGCTTCAGAGTTTTCTGGACACCACTTAAAACCCTAACTATTTATGAAATAAAGGCCTTCTTATCTCTTTTTCTATAATTCATTTATAAATAAAGCACTAACTGGAAAGGAAAACAAAGTCACCTTTTTCATTTTGACAGATGAGAACATGTTAGCCAGAATGTAGGTGAAGCCCGACAGAATGCTAATAAGGAAATAATTTAAATTCCCCGAAGAACATGAAGCTACCCTGACACCTGAACAATACGAACATCTTGACAGAAACAGTCCAGTTTCATTTCCCTTTCCCGCATGGAATTACTTTCTCTGCAATAACTCTGCTATATGTCACTATTAAAGCTTTCACAACGGCAGGCAAAGATACTTCAGTAGCCTGCCTTGACAGAGTCTAATAAAGTGTCCTGGACCATACCTTAGTCAGTTGCACATCCTAAATCTGTGCTCAAAGGATATTGGAATGGAAGTATTTCACATAGCCTACCTCCATCAGTTCTACAGCAACAGTAATTCTGAACAATTTCATAACTACAGTAGTCCATTTTCCATTGCTATAACAGAATACCTGAGGCCAAGTACCCTATATAGGAAATAATGTATACTCACAGTTTTGGAGATTTATGTAGCATGATGTTAATATCTGCTGGGTTCTTCTAAGGAACCCCTTGGCTGTGTCAATCATGTCAGAAGGCTCCAATGTACAAGTATCTATGAGAGGCAGATATTAGATGTTAAGGCAGGAAGACAGAGTGTGAAAAGCAAATCTTAACTTTTATTAAAAAACAAACAAACAAACAAACAAACAAAAAACTCTGAGAGACCTAACTAGGTCCCCATGAGAACTATTTTAATTCTTTCCAGGAAAGTATCCAAAAGCACCGAATCATATTTGACTAGATCTTTTTAAACATGCTGCTCTTTGAACTATGCATTGTGTACAGAATACACTAAAACCACATCTGAGCCATAGCAATGACTTTTGAACAACCACAACAAAAAAAAAGACTGCAATGTATCAGAAGAGAGGGTCTGGACCAGATCAGTTTTCTGGAGATGAACAGAACAGAAACTGGGAATTTTGGATATGACTCCAAATGTCTAGTCCATTCATGACTCAGAGGCTGTCTCCCTAATTGCCCAACACAATGAAAATACTCCTCCAAAACATTCCAGCTGCAAACATGAACACAATCAAAAGGGCTTCTTCCTAATTCAGCAAAGATCAAGCACCCAGCTAGTGGGCTCTGCATCTGTCCTGTGTTATGACAAACAGCCACAGACAGGTCAATTCTCCACCTGAATTCTGGATTCCAGCTTTACTCATCTTGTCCAAGGCTTGCTTCTGAAATTACCTAGGACCACTCACCCATACCTATGTTTCTGGTCTTCACTGGATCACCCTCATCCCAGTCATCAGGCGGTATCATCTAACTTAGGAGAACACCTTGCACCTTCAACTTTGAATGCATTTCTCCTAAGTAGTAAGAGGAAATGAAACCACTTTTAACTTCCTTGACTCCATTTTTATCACTCACTCTCCTTTTATATCTACCAGTCTTGTTCTTATTTAATAATGATATTCATATTGTCACACCCTCTTCTCATGTGACCTGTCATTTCAAGAGCTTTGATTTAACAGTTCACACTTTCTTCATTCAAATGGAGACATTCCTCCCACTCTTCTATCTTGATCATTTCTTCTCAATCTCCTAGTTTTACACTCAGTGCATCTTCCTTACTTTTCATTATTGGCACTCACCAAGGTACCGTTTTGGACCACATCTATTCCCTAACTATTCTTCATCTCTAGCTGATCACATCTATCATCATGCTAATATCTCTTATTCATTAATGACTCCCATAGTCACAATCTAACTACACCGTGCCTCTTGGTATGTATTTAATAACTGTAATAATTATATAAATAGTAATATCTTAATATGTATAAAAATATATTAATATAGCATATGTAACATGTTAAGAGTAATATAGATAATATAGTAATATAGATAAATGTTGCTTAACCTTGATTCCCTTCTTCTCCTCAGAGCCTGCTGGTCTATTTACAGAGCCTACCATCAATCACTTCAACTTCTCGTCTCCTGAATTCTCAACCCAGATTTCATAAGCAACTAAATAAACTTCTTACTGATCCCTCTGCTTCTTTCTGCATTCACATTTCAGTCTTCTGTTGCCGGGTAACAAACTTGAAAACGTGTGTGTGTGTGTGTGTGTGTGTGTGTGTGTGTGTGGTGTGTGTTTTTCTATGTGTTGACTGAGCTGAACCCACTGATTATTAGGAAGGTATGCTTGGTGACTTTAGCACAGTTGCAGTGATTTATCAGTTGACTAGTGATCAGATGAGTAGGGGTGACTAGGGATGGCCTCGGGGCTAGCTTAAGACCTGAGGGGTACTCACGCTTGCTCTCTTCTCTCCCTCATGGGCTTGATTGGTATGGACTGACTCGGGAGGCAGGAGCAGCGTGGGATAGAATATCAGCCTTCCAGGACTCTGTGACAATTTTGCCTTATTCTGTTTACTGAGTTGTTCTCTCCAATTTATATCATAATAAACTCCCTATACCCCTTAAGCAGACTCCCTTGGATTTCACTATACTTGCTTATATCTCAATGGATTGGGAAGCAAAGGACAATGTCATTGTTAAGCTGGCTTTCACCTTTTTTTTCCCTTTTCATTCAGTCTGGGACCTCAGCCAAGGGGAGGATATCATCCACACTCAGGGTAGGTCCTCCCTCCTTGATTAATCTCCTCTGGAAACAGTCTCACAGTCATGCCTAGAGATACATCTCCAAGGTAATTCTAAATCCAGTCAAAGTGACAAAGAAAATGAATCATCAGGGGTTGGGGATTTAGCTCAGCGGTAGAGCACTTGCCTAGCAAGCACAAGGCCCTAGGTTCGGTCCTCAGCTCCGGGGGAAAAAAAAAAAAGAATCATCAAAAATCCATCCTTGTCAACTTGATACCTGCATCCCACCATGAAACCTGTGAACCGTAAAGTCTGGTTTTCATCTCACAATGCAGAGTGCATTCAGTCCATCGCTGGAACTCTCCAAATGGAGTGTTTATCCTGTGCCATTGTAGATCAGAAGAGTCTAACCTGGACTTCACACGATGGCCTGTTAGAACTCTAAATTAACTGGGTAATTGCTTCCATGTTTAGCTCACCTGGTATTTACAGTCTCAAGTAGGCTTCAGGAGATGTAAATTCACATAAAACCAGAGTTTCTAGATAAGTAGTTAAGAAAGTATCATTGTTCCTCCAGGCCTGAGACAATCACAACAGAATATCCCTCACCTTACACAGACTCACTATGTACAAACATCCATCACATCTATAGACCACTGCATTAACAGGCAGATTAGGAATCACTTTTCTTCTCTCCAGATTAAAAAAGCAAATATTTGAACCATAGTGAGTAGCTGAATGCCAAAGGAGTAAAAATCAGTGGCATCGACATAAAACTGGCTCTTCTAATTACTCTCTCTGTATTCTTGCTGCTCCTCAGAAGAAAGTATGAAATAGAAAAAAAAAATCTAAGGTTATCTGACTATTGAAAAAATAATAAATAAGATGCATTGCTTTATATCTGAAGTTGGCTGTCTTACTCTCTCAACTGAGCTTTCAGGAAAAAAATTGTATTACCAGCTACTCATGGGCATTTGGGTAGGATTTTTTTTTTGTTAGTTTGGTTTGGTTTGGGTTGGGTTGGGTTGGGTTGGGTTGGTTTGGTTTGGTTTGGTATGGTTTGTGACATGGTGCAGTGATATAGCTCAGGCTTGACTAAAAGTGGTCATCCTCCTGCCTCAGCCTCTTGAGTGGTTAGATCTAAGATAAGCATCAGGATGACTGATTTTGTAGCTATCCATTGTAATGTATGCTAGGGTGAACTGTGGTTCTCTTTGACATGGTATTTATTCAGTTATCACATACATTTATTACTTTCTCCGTTTGTCCTTTATTATTTCTTTCAGTGCCATATACCTCAGTTTTATGCAACACACGTGATTGAGAATTACTATTTAAAAACAAATCAAATAACTTCAACCTACAAGGAGTTGGAAGAATAACTGAAGGAACAAGAAATATACGCATAGTAATATAAGAATGAAGCAAAAAAAAAAAACTCACCCACAAATGCAAAATTACTATTTAAAAATAAATCAAATAACTTCAACCTACAAGGAGTTGGAAGAATAATTGAAGGAACAAGAAATATACACATAGTAATGTAAGAATGAAGAAAAAAAAAAAACCTCATCCACAAATGCAAAATAAAAAAAGTACAGGTGACTTGGTGAAACTTTAAAACCAATGCTCACTACTTCTTTCCGAAAGTCCAGAATTGCTAATGAAACCAGGAAGAGACTTCCCACACATCTCAGCCAAACATAGCTACCTCTCAATTGTTATTAAAGCAATTACTGTCTACAAATAAATGAGAGGCTGTAAGATCTATTCTTCAGTGGATTTCTGAGCCATTTTTGGTGTATGGTTTTTATCAAACTAACTCACACTAATAAACCTTAATTATTAAATAAACTCCAAGGCATATGACATCCTGTAAATGGACATGCTCACATGCTCAACACAAAAGGTCAGAGAGAACAAAATGGATATTTTTGCCGTGAGCGCCTGAAGTCTGGTCACCCCGGAGCCTATGCAAACGACTGAAGCAGCCTCTCCTATAAAAGCTAAGACTTGGGGTGTGTTGCAATGTGTCTAATGTGACTAGAATACAGGAATACAGTGAGGTCTACATGCTAATAGATGTGTCACTTTGAAAGCAGACTTGTGCTTGGACCCACAGACATGTCTTTTTTATGATGGCCAACAAGAAAAGCTGTGTCTGCTCAGTTGCAGGGTTTCTATCTCTATATATCAACCTTGTTGAAATGCCTGTTTATGTACATTTTCTAGAAAATACATAACATATTACAAATATGTGCATAGAGATATATCTCAGGATTCTACACACAGATAGAAAACAGAACCAATAAGATGTACAGTTATTTCTCTAGAGAACTCTCCCTTGGATTGTATTTATTTTGTATATTAATCATTCTTTTTGTATTAACAAACTAGTATATTCTTAAATCTTTTAATCTATCTTAGGGAAAACAAATCATGACCCTGAAAACCAGAAGATGGCCAAGAGCTTTGGCTAAACCTCAGCATTCATTCCTGTAAGACAACTTCAGAAGCATCCAATATCAAACAAGGACCATTTGTAACTGTGATAGATCAAGATAAATACACAGGGCTGGGAAGAGGGATCAGTCAGGAAAGTTCTTTCTGGGCAAGCTTGAGTTTGGTCCTCAGTACCACGTAACAAACACAGGCAGAACAGCACTGCCAATAATCCCAGGGCTGTGAAGATAGAAACAGAGGGATCCCTGGGGCTTTCTGGCAAGCCAGTCAAGCCAAATCCATGGCTCCAGGCTCAATAAAAAAAACTCTGTGAAGAAAATCAGTGCAGAAGTAATTGAGGAAGACCTTTGATGTCAACCTCTGGTCTCCAATTGCACAAGCACACACAGGTGCACATGCACACAAAGACAAACACAAAACCACTCCAAAATCATGTTCAATCACCTAAAAATATTGATGTTGTCCAAAGCACATAAATGTCTAAACATTTTCCTGTGCTAGCAATGGGAATGGGTAATTTCAGCCTCGGTTGAGTCTGCCTTCCTCTGCATACAACTGACTGAGGTAAGAGGTCTCTGCTTTCTGAAAGCTCCCAAACAAGAGCAGAGCCTACTTTTTTTAACCATCTCAAGAGTTGCTGTACACAAACCTAAATCATAAGAGAAAAGCATGTCTCTCCCTTCTGAGATAATCCACAGTCCCCCACGCTGTGCATTTCCCCTCACTAATGTGAGAAAGTAACTCAACTTCTAAGTGGGTGCATCTTTGCTGGGCTTTGGTAAGAGCACACTGACCATGTTTCTGTATGTATCATGAGGGCAGAGCACACTGACAATGTTTCTGTATGTATCTTGAGGGCAGAGCACACTGACCATGTTTCTGTATGTATCATGAGGGCAGAGCACACTGACCATGTTTCTGTATGTATCATGAGGGCAGGAGCACACTGACTATGTTTCTGTATGTATCATTAGGGTGGAGCACACTGACCATGTCTCTCTATGTATCACAAGGGCAGGAGCACACTGACCATGTTTCTGTATATATCATTAGGGGGGAGCACATTGACAATGTTTCTGTATGTATCATGAGGGCAGAGCTCACTGACCATGTTTCTGTATGTATCACAAGGGCAGGAGCACACTGACCATGTTTCTGTATGTATCATTAGGGTGGAGCACACTGACCATGTTTCTGTATGTATCATGAGGGCGGAGCACACTGACCATGTTTCTGTGTGTATCATGAGGGCGGAGCACACTGACCATGTTTCTGTATGTTTCATGAGGGCAGGAGCACACTGACCATGTTTCTGTATGTTTCATGAGCTTCTGTGAGTGGTTTCTGAATCAAATCTGGGGACATGCAGCATTTGAAGAATAGCAAAAAATATGAAATTTGTAAGGCTTTTAAATACATCCACAAAACTTACTTTGATATGTCATGGCTATAATTCACCACTGAATGTGAGAAATACTCAGTATATTGCTTCCTCAGAGTATTCAAATATATATATATGGTATTTTTCCCTGAGGTAAATCATGTGTTTGTATCATTGTACATCTACAGTCTATCCTCCAGCAAACATACTTTTTGCTGCAATTGTTAGCAAAGCATAATAAGAAAAAAATGAATGTTTAAAGTCCAATTTGATACACAAGTCAATAAAAACTCAAATTAATGTCCCATAAAATCTCAGCAATATAGTTGCCTAAGCAAAACCTGCAGAATGATAATACCAGTCGGCATGCCAACATGGATGGAGGAATTTAACAAGGTCCCCTATATGAGAAGCTGCATGCAATCAATGACTGTGAAGAGAAGAATTAGTTTTCTCCGGGGATGAGTTTCCTGACAGATCATCCAATCCCAAGTGGTCAGTCTTATATATGTGTGCACAAGCCACACTGAATGGACTCACATGTGTGTAACAATATTAATGAAGAATAGGTTATGAATTTGAAAGAGAGTGAGGAAATGGACATAGAAGTTGGAGGGGGAAAGAGTCGGGGTGGAGATGATGTAAATACAGTACTTGTGTATAAAATTCTCAAAACACACACAAAAAAATAGATGACATAAATTCCTGTCAACTTGAAAGGGCAGTCAGAAAGAAGTGCAAAGAGAGAAGCCAGAATTATATGCCATCTGAATTGAAATGCACTCAGAATAAAATAAGCTTAAAGTTCTTTTATCTAACTAGAATAGAGTAACAAAGAATAAGTGATCCTATCTGAAGTAATCAAAGAAAATTTAAAGAAACATATTTTATGAAGGTCTTGAAGATACTAGATGGTTAGAAAAAAAAAGGACAGCAATCTGTGAAGTGGGAAATAGATGAGTGTGAAATTAGCCCAGCTTAGTCCTGTGAGGGAATTTCCTAGCGCAGGGAAATCCAGATGGAGAAATGCAGACGTGAAGAGAGGGAAGGAATAATCATTGCACTCATGAACATACTGCAGACATGTTATCTGCACAAGAGTGGGCCATGGACATGTCATCAAGGATAAGGGAGGAACATACAGGGCTCCCCTTTTCCCAGAGGGACCATGGGTAATTAAAGCTTGTCTGCAAAGGGGTGTCATTTCTTCAGACTCGGCCACAAATAAGCTGCCTTTGTTCCACTGAAGAGCTCCCCACTCACACCAGGGCAAGTAAGCAGACAAGCTCAGTGGACAACTCACAGACAGATGTGAAAGCAGGAGACGGACTCACTGAGAAGAAAGCACCCGTGGGATGGTGGGGAAAATGGATTAAAGGGGCTCAGCAAAGCCACGCAGCCACTCTTGACTGAACAGACCCCAGAGAAAAGGGCTGCAGAGAGGAGCCCTGAGCCTGCAGCGGCTCTGAGTACACTAACCAGTGCCTATGTAGGCAGAGTACTGCTGCAGGCTGGAGAAGGAAAACTCAAAGGCTGGAAGGATGCGCTACACTGACGCTTAGCAGTCTCAACAGGCCATTTCTCTTTCTTCTGGCAGGGGAAGGGGGCGGCAGCAAGGTGTACAGGCCAAAGGGAGCATTGAGAAGGCTTTCTAGCATTCAAACTCCGCAAAGGCACATGGCTCAGGACAGGAAGGATGTCTCTGTGATTTAATCTTCTCACAGGGTCTTTTGCTCATGGGTTTTTCTATTTTCTCCTGTTCTCAGTGTCATTGATTTCTTCTCTTATCTCTTTTGTTTCCTTTGCTTTGCTGACCGTGCAGTTAACTTCCTCTTACTTTTCTAGTACTTGACCGTGAAAACAGAAGTCGACTGCGGGACTTTGAGCGTATGAATTTCCAAGTACTATATAAAGCCACATCCAATAAAGTTTTAAATGCCGTGTTTTCATTTTTATTCATTTTGGAATACTTTTTGTCCCAGAAATTTTCATGCAACCCAGATACACAGGCATGCAAAAATAGGTGTAATTTACTAATAATGAATCATAAGGAATTTTATTATAAAATAATTATTTGAGGAGGTAGTGACATGGCTCAGCTGTTAAGAGCACATACTGCTCCTGCAGAGGACGTAAGTTCAGTTCAACTCAGAACTACCTATAACTCTGTCTCCAGAGGATCCTCTGGTTCTGTGGACACACACACACACACACACACAGAGAGAGAGAGAGAGAGAGAGAGAGAGAGAGAGAGAGAGGAGAGAGAGAGAGAGGAGAGAGAGAGAGAGAGATTTAAAAATAAATGTTTAAAATAATTATTTGGTATCCATATAATTTTACCATTCACTAAACATAAAAATACATTTACATGTAAATAAGATAGATTTTCAATGAAGTCATTAAGGCTTGGCTGAATATTCGATTCTGCGGGATGCAAAGCATTTTCAATGTTTTTCAAGTTGATCAATATGTTGATTTATAATTGTCAACACTGAGAACACTGCTTTACATAAATGCATAGTATAAAATAAAATGGCAGATGTGTGATTAGAGGGCATTTCAGAGAGTGTTCAACATTCTGTTTTAATCTCCAGTCAAAATTAATTAAACAAAATTTTTACTAAACTCAAATCAGCAATTCAAGCAGAAACTTTTAAAATCAAACATTCTAATGGCACAACTCAATGATAAACCAATCTGGTGCTTACATGTCAAGGACTGATGGTAGGAAGTTATAAACCCAGTTCTCCATAGTCAAAGCATGATGTTTCTGTAGGAATGTGAAACCCCAAGTGTAATATAAAAACACTATAGTCCATAGCATTCAAATCTCAAGCCTCAGAGGCTTTTCAGGCAATATTTGCTGGTGTTGTGTGGAATGGTAGCATGTGCAGTGAGAAGTGTGGGTGTTGTATGCTTAGAATGAAGGTTGCAGGGAAGTTGTGCTGTGTTGGATGGCAGGAGGTGTTGCCCAAACACCTCAAGTTCATTTCCTGTTTGATTGTGAATTAATTATGATCATTGCATGTTCAGGAACCTTTTACTATTGCCAATTTTTTATCACCTCACATCAGTCATGACCCACAGTTTAAGATGTATTCCAGAAAATGACCTGTCTTGTTCAACCATTCATGTACACTTAGGAGAGGGTATGATTTGGTCTAGTGAGGAGTAGTGTTCCATGTATTTGTTCAGATCGAATGAGGCTTCTCAAGGCTGCTACATCCACCCTGGTGTTCTGTATAGTGGCCCATCAGTACTGAGAACTGTGATTGTGAATTTGTCTATTTCTTCTGGCTGTTTTTTCAGATACCGGTTTTCCTTTGACATTTTTTTTTTCTTTTTGGTTTTTCAAGACAGGGTTTCTCTGTATAGCTTTGCGCCTTTCCTGGAACTCGCTTTGTAGACCAGGCTGGCCTCGAACTCACAGAGATCCTCCTGCCTCTGCCTCCCGAGTGCTGGGATTAAAGGCGTGCACCACCACCACCTGGCCTGACGTATTCTTAAGCACTATTTTAAATGCATAAATATTTATAAATAATCTTTCTAATATTTGACTACTATTTGACAAAAAGGCTTTCTTTACTACAGGTGTTATTATAATTACTATTATGAATTCTACTTCAAGTGATATTAAAACAGCCAGTCCATATTTCTTTTGATAACAGTTAACCTGAAATGTTTTCTGCCTCTTAATTATGGGTTCATTTATATTATTTGTTATTATTTGACAATTTCATACATGTACATATTTTACCTTTATTTTTCTGGTCTTCTCTTTATCTTTGGGGATATATATTGGTCTAATATATGCGTATATATACATATATATAATGACATATATAGACACACACATACACACACACACACACACAATGACAGGCTGACTAAAGTTGCCCTACCACGTTGATGTTATTGCCATCATGCCCATTCCATTCCCTTCTGTATTTCATTTTTAAAGTGATCTTGTTCAACCAGCATGTTTACCAGCCTTTTCTTCTCCGGTGCTGTCTGCTACTAACCACCCCCAGTGTGTGTACCCTCAATCACTGAGGTCTTTAGTCTCAAGAAGTCTGACATAGGGTTGCATATTTCATGTCTCCCCACTTGCCATTCTCAAGCTTTCCTATAGTTTCTTGAATACCTAGATTGTAGCTCCACACAATAATTTCAAATCTGAGCCAAGGTATTTTACCATCCTTGCAAGACACCTCCTCACCCTATCATATATGTTACTTTGCATTGTTTGAGTTAATTGACCTCTCTCCTTATGAATCCTATTTTACTGATTCTTGGGAGCATCTGATAACACTGCATTATGGTACACCAGTATTATTAATTTCACCCTTTTAGAGATGGAATGTTTATTTTTATTAATATTCTCCACTCTTTCCTGGGACATACATAATCTACTTGGAAACTATATAATCCCTTTGGGTCTTGCTTTTAAGATTTATCAGGCAGGACTGGAAATCCATTTCTTCTACATATCATTTTCCTTCCGCTCGGTCCTTCTTTGCTGTCCTGCGAATTGCTAGCTTTTCAGGCTTGTGGAACAGGACATATTCTCAGCCTTCACTCAAGAGCCTCTGACTTCATTCTCAGGTACTTCCCCCCATCCTCTCAGGTAGGTGTTCAGTAACTGAGAGACCCAAGGGAGACCTCCAAGGTTCTATATTCAAGATCTACTTGGACACTAGCATGCTCTCTCATCTACTTGAGCCAGTTCAGTCTCTTAAATTTCTCTCCTCAACTTGAGAAGACTTCCAGGTTCTAGTTGAGGTTTGCATCCCACATTACAGCCTCAAAAATCCAGACAGAAAGTGGGCACACTATCGTTGTTGGTTGTTTTTTGCTCTTTTGGGTAGCCCCACCATCCAGCTCCCAAGCAAATCACACATGGAGGCTTATTCTTAATTATAAATGTCCAGCCTTAGCTTGGCTTGTTTCTTGCCAGCTTTTCTTAACTTTAAATTTTCCCATCTACCTTTTGCCTCTGGGATTTTTCCTTTCCTTACTTCTGTATATGTTACTTTCACTCTTACTCCATGGCTGACTGTGTAGCTGGGTGGTTGATCTTAGCGATCTCCTCTCCCTATTCTCTTGCTCTTTCTTCTTTTCCTCCAAGATTTCTCTTTCTCTTTATTCTTTCTGCCTGCCAGACCCGCCTATCCTTTCTCCTGCCTTGCTTTTGTCCATTCAGCTCTTTATTCGACTATTAGGTATTTTAGACAGGCACAGTAACACAGCTTCACAGAGTTAAACAAATGCAACATAAAAGAATGCAACACATCTTTACATCATTAAAACAAATGTTCCACAGCATACACAAATGTAGCACATCTTAAATTAATGTTCTACAACACACTACTCAGGCCCACCTTACATGTTTCTGGTCTCCTAGCCTGCATTGCTTTTTGTTGCCTGACTTCCAAACTCTTGAAAATTATTTTCTCATACTTTTACTTCTCTCAAGCAAAGGGCAACACCCACTTCTTAGAACCCCATCTCCCCTGGAAGCAGAAGTCCCTGGACTGAAGTCTAAATTCACACACTGCTGGTCCTAAGTAAGAAAATAATTTTAATGTGACGTAAAGTGCTATGCTTCTGCCCAAGTATTTATTGATTGGTGAAGGAAAGGAAGCTGTGTGATTAATAGGAGTGGTAGAGGGTTTATAGTTCTTCAATATTTTCTCACTTATTCATGAAAGGGAAGAGAAAGAGTTCTCTTAGTAAAGACATCTTAGTCTCTGACTTGTTCCTGCTGAGTACTGTGGTCTATGACGTTCCCATCAGCTGCAGCGAAAGGAGGTTTCCCCAAATGCAGTGCCTAGACACCACTTGGGTGTCATGGATGTCTTTCTCTGCCTTGAGAACAGCAGAATCACTTGGGAAATCGGAGAGTAAGAACTGTGCTCAGTGTTGCCACCTTTTCCTGCTTCTTTACAGACTTCAAATTGCACTTGGATTGAAGTTCATAAAAGTTTTATGTAAACCCTGGGAGCTCATAAGCCATCCCCTAACCTCTATAACTATAATTGTTCTTTATTGTTCTCTTCCCTAAGGAATGCTGACATGGGGCATATCTGGAAACAATGTTTCACTCTATTTCATTTATGTGCTCATTTAATAAATATTTATTGAGTATTTACTATGTCCTGTCACCATCTGAAATACTAAGTCCATAGTTCATGAAATAAGGACAGTCTCTTCACTAATTAAATTTACACTCTGATGAGGAAATGTGTGAACAGGTGGACAAAATGAGTATGTTTAATATCAATTGTGATAGATACTGTCAAGGAAATCAGCAATGAGATATGCTACACAATAAAAAGACAATGAATCTTGTTACTATAGGTGAGCCCTATCTACTACACTGACATATAGGGAGACCCACTGATTGAAGAAAACTAGCCACAAGGAGAGCACAAAGGAGAAGAGATTCAGGGACAAGTTTGTTAATGTAGATTTGCGAAAAGGGAGAACTAGGTGTGTTCAAGAAATGAAGTAAAGCCACCATAGCTGGAGTTTGGCTAGGGAAAGGTGAGACCTGAATGAATTTGTAACCTGTAACTCCAGCAATAACAGGATAGTTCCCTGAATACTCACAGACTAGCTAGCCTGGCCTACATGGTAAAGTTGCAGGCCACAGAGACTCAGTGTCAAAGAAAACATGAAAAGTACCTGAGGAGTGGCCCACAAAATTGTCCTCTGACCTCCCTACATACACCTTGTACAGGCATAATGGCATCCACCCATCCAAATGCCAACTGTTCCCACCCTCACCTCCCACACAAAGACCTCTCTAGCTTTCACAGGTACACTACATTAAAATAAACAAGAGTTTGGAGGGTCAAGTCTAAATTGATCAGCACGATGGAATCATTCCACAGCATATACATTGATCAAAACAATGTATCATACCCTATAAGGATACACAATTGTTGTTTTTATCTAGGAAGAAAATTTAAAATATTTTAGTGACTATGAAATGTACAATACATCACAATTTCAAAAGTGCTTTATAAGTTTTATGTAGATTAAGTTTATTTGAATAGAGGTGAAAAAGAAGTGTGTTTTATACTATATAATGGGAAAGTTAAAGACCTTTCGTAGGAATAGAGGGGGCTGGGATGAATGTGGTTAGTTCCATGTAGAGGTAAATAAACAAGGACAAATAACTGAACCCCTTGTGTACCTAAGCTGATGCATTTAAACAACTAGGAATCTTTTATATGGAAATGGAAATTTTTCTTCATAGTTTTCCTCACATATAAAAGTGCTCCAATAATAAAAATGTATCTAAAGAAGCAAAAATCAAAGCAAAATTAAACAAGAGTACAGGTAAACCTACTAACCTGGAGGCTAATGCCGGGGGACCAATAGGAGGGAAACAAGGTACCCAGTGTGTTTGGACAGAGGGTTTGTTTATGAATGTTTACAAGGGTTAAGTATTTTCCATAGTACTAGGACTATAGACTTCAGTAAATGACAATTGCCCTCGCTTGCCTCTTTGTTATTGTGATAAGACACGGGTCAAAGCAACTAGGGGGAGAAAGGGAGTTCTTTGACTTAGAGCTTACTGTCCATCATCAGAGGAACTCAAGGCGGGAACCTTGAGACAGGAACTGAAGCTGAGAGGAACAGTCTACTGGCTACTCACCATGGCTTGTTAAACTTGAGTTCTTATACAACCCAGGCCCAACTTCCCAGGGATGGTACCGCCTTCTGCAGATGGGCCTTCCCCCATCAATCACTAATCAAGAAAATATCCCTCAGGCATGCCCACAGGAGAATCTGATGGAGATTAATTCCTCAACTGAGGTTCCCTCTTCACCAGTAAGTTAAGTTGACAATAAAACAACGGTAACAACCATTCAGATATTTTCTCTTAAGGGAAAGGACACTCCTGTCACATGTGTATCCTTATGGGATATGATACATTGTTTTGATCAATGTGCATGCTGTGGAATGATTCCATCGTGCTGATCAATTTAGACTTGTAATTCGAGTGGACAGAGATGCTTCAGCCAAATCACCATATGACTCTTTTGATCTTATATCTGAACATAACAAACTAGAATTTTAATTGCAAATCCTGGCAAGGGTGTCTCTGGCTCATCATCATCGCCTAGGTACTGGTTATCATCCAAGCTCCCCCTCCCTTCCCATAACTCATGTTGTCGTCCTTGAAAAGAGAATGAAGAGGAATGCCAAAACTGGGAAGCCCTCCAGGTTCATTTCAAAGAGAATATTCCACAGAGCTTGCAGGCACGGGGATCTGGTCCAATGCTGTAAGCTCTGCATTCCAAAAGCTCAGTAGGAAGAGGAAAAAGTGAAAAGAGAGCCTCTGCCTCAGGTGGGCTACTCTTCAGAGTGTAGTGATGGCTTTGTCTGAACTAATTGCCTCTTTCCCGCTAACAAGAGAATTTCGTCAATTGAACTCAGCTGAGCTGGGTCGTGAAGATGATGAGGAAAGGCCCTGCTTTTATGGAATTGTAGCCTCTTGTTCTTGTGGCTGTCACATGCAATTGATGTCATTGTATAAGAAGGACCAGGCTTCGCATCCATCAAAGTCTTTGCTATTATGTGGAGTATGGAACTCTGAAACCCTCTCAGATGGTAACAGAAAGAGCAGTGAAGGATGAATGAATGAAATGGGGCAGAAAAAAAAACTTATTTTGTTGTAGGAATCTTTTCTACCTAGTTTGCTGAAGGGATAGTGGATGCTCATTTCTTGAATGTTGTAAGTCTCCTTGGTCTCTGTGATGTGAGAGCAGGCAAAAGATGAGCAGAAAACACAGAAAAAGGTAATTAACAATTGGAAGAGTTAAATGGTGCTGCTGCTGCTGGTGGTGGTGGTGGTGGTGGTGGTGGTGTGTGTGTGTGTCTGTCTGTCTGTCTGTCTCTGTCTCTCTTAAATGGCCTTGGAATAAAGAATGGTTAAGCCAAATTTTGATTTTATATAAATCATTTCATAGGCTGCCTGGATATATTTTTTAATTTTATCATACATTTAGAAGCTTGGGTAGCCCATAGAGAAACGTAGGGCTCCTAATTCTTAGAAATTAGATATTTAGAAAGAGCAGCCAGGGGCAGACAGAAAGAAATAAAAAGTTTTAACAAATGAAAATTTTGATTAAAATGTTGGTCTCACTATAAATATAAACTATCTCATCCATGTCTGCATGCTTGCCAGTGTGCACATATATGTGCATTTATAAATGACCACATGCCAAAAAAAATTTAAGTCTAGGCAATTTCAGGTGAAATAATACGTATGTCTCAATTGCATAGATGTAATGGGCAAGAGTTTAGAAAAAAAATCATCGTAACAATTTTTAAAATAGCTCTGGAGTTTTCCATTTACTCACTGGGACATTTTCATCTATTTAAAGGCAAACATCTTATTAGCCGTTGGATTAGGAGACAAAGAAGACCCGTGCATTTATTTCATAGATGGACTACTGATACAGATGGGACTATTAAAATCATGTTATAGAAATGTGAGCAGAGAGGATTTTAAATTGGATTTAAGTTTATCTATGAGTGAAATGTCCATTTGATGAAAATGAGTGATACCAGAGGGTCAAGATGACTCAACCTTCCAAATAACCGAAGCGATACTGCAACTGTTAACTGAATCATTTATCATTGGACTGCAAATTATAAATTTAAAATCTTCCATTCCTCTTTCACTGCTACTGCACAGGCAGAGGAGTCTTTGCCTTAAGGACACAAACGAGGAGAGAATTATTGGATTTTTAGTACTTACAGGTTGAGACCAATTCAATTATTGCAGATTTAAGTATTCACAATAGCTTCTTCAACAAAGACTGAGACTAGGCTAATTAACAAATTGTAACAACCTAGGATATTTTTGATCTGACTTTTGTTATTCTTTCATAATTTCATATATAATATATTTGAATCATACCTCCCACCTTTTATATTCTTTTATCCCTCTCTACCTCTAAAAAGAACCCTCTTCTCCTCGAATTTCATGTCTTCTCCCTACCCTGTCTCTGTGTACAGGTGAGTTTGTGTGTGTGCAACTGCATTTATTTAGGATTGTGTGTCTACATGAGCATTGGCAGGATGGTATTGACTTCAGCAAGGGCAAATTACCAGTGGCCACACCACTGAGTAGTGTGACTCCTCTCCCTTGGCAACCGTTAACTGCCTATAGCTCCTCAGGAAGGGGAGTGGCCTGTCCTGTCCATAATGAAATATTGAGGGGCTCAGTCTTATGCTGACCTCATGTGAGTAGCACTGCTGCCATTTGTTCATGGATACCACACCCTTACATTTAGAGGACAGTGTTCCCCAGCACTCCTTCCTATCCTCTAGCTCTGTCTGATATTCATTCTGCCCCCCTTTCTGCAATTCTGTGAGCCCTTAGAGGGGTATTATAGATGTCACTTCTAGGGTTGAGTCTTCAACTTGTTGTCAGCACACTAACCAGTTACAGGTCTTTGCATTACCCATTACCTCCTGCAAACAGATGCTACTCTGGCCAAAGCTGAGAGCAGCACTCATCCCATGCATATAAACATAAATATTTAAAGGGCAGTTTAATATCATGTCCATTTACCAAAACAATAACAGATTCCCTCTAAATTCCCTTTAACCATGTTTAAAGTACCTCACATAAATGTGTCCTGTGGAATATGCTTAAAATACAGTCAGAAAGTGGTTGATTACCCCCATAACAACTACACCACTATTGCTTGAGTATGGACACCATGACTATCACGTTGATATTATAATTAACAGGGTTCATAGCTGGATAGAGCTATTGATGATATTTCTCTCCAGCAGCCTCCCCAGTACCTTCTAACATTATGAAAGCTAGCTAGCCTTGAGGATGCTTCCAGCTCAGTTCCAAGTGTGTAGTGACCTCAGCAACAGGATTTTATCATCTAGATCTGGTGGGTAATCAAGAGCATGGCCTCTACAGTCTCAAATTTTAATGAAAGGGTTTAGTTGACAAATGCAAAATAAGTAGAGTCACGGAAATAATTTTTTTCTAATTGCTTTTAAGCTACAAACTTCCACAATGTAAGTAATTAAAAAATATTATTTCTCAGGAAAAAGCGATCATTACACTGATAAGCTTTATTCTGGATGATGAATGGATATACGTGTCCTTGAATGAAGAGCTATTAAGAAATTTTAAAGTTAAAAGACAAATTTTCAGTTCCCACTTTGGGCAGAACACTGGCCTTCGTGGTGATAGTGACACCAGAGAGGCAGACCCCAAAATGAGTCACAGAGGGACAAAGAATCCCCAGCTGGGAAGTCTCATTGGGTCACCATGATCTGGGCACAGGATTAGAAACATTCCATTGGCCAGGGCCACTTCCTGACAAGGCTTCCAAAACTAGACCGTCTTTCTCCAAAGCCAACACAGAGAGCCAGGAGACTCTGCCAGGGGCCTCTTTGTCTCTAGCTGCCTTTCCCCAGTTAGGCCCCACTATTTATTTTTAATCACAATTTAAGAGCCAATTGGAATTACTTTCTTCTTCTCTATTTAGACAAAGATATAAAAAGCCCGTTACTTCATCTACCTTCAGCCCACCCCTCTCAGGACCTCTCAGATACTGAATGTTTCACTGTTATTTCTGCTTTTGTGAAGACCCCCATCGTTTTCACTCCTAGGTGTCCTGTACCTTAGTCTTTTTGCTTGTGAGACAAGAATCAGATGGGAAAGAAGTATTTGCTGGGTTTCTTTAGCACTGTCTCAGATATCACCTCTCCAAAGGGTTATTATGTTCCAGCACCCTGGAGTCCAGCCTGGAGTCTCAGATGCAAAGTTAGAATTTTTGACATAATTTCTAAATTATCAATTATATACCAATCAATTAAAAATGTCCCCAGGCTAGGGGTATATTTTGGTGGAACAGCACGTCACTAGTATTTATTTATACACTTATAAATGTAAGCGAAAGTGTTCTAAAAAACGAAGGAAGGTGAGCATCTCGGGCAGTTTGGGCCACTATGACAGAACACTGTAGGACCTTAGGACTGAGCTGCTTACACACAGTGGCTTGTTTCTCACAGTAGGCCTGTTTGTTGGATGCTAGCAAGGCCAAGAGTCTGTGAGTATCCTCTGTAGGTAGTTTTCTTCTTCCCATGTCTTCACATAGAAGACAAAAGAGAGAGAAAGATCTCTCTTCAATTATTTTTTTTTTTTTTTGGTTTTTCGAGACAGGGTTTCTCTGTGTAGCTTTGCGCCTTTCCTGGATCTCACTCTGTAGCCCAGGCTGGCCTCGAACTCACAGAGATCCACCTGCCTCTGCCTCCAGAGTGCTGGGATTAAAGGCGTGCGCCACCACCGCCCGGCCCTCTCTTCGATTATTACAGGTGTAATAATCCAGTCATGAAGGCTCCAAGCTTGGAGTCCAATTACATCCCAAAGGCTCCACTTCATAATAATATCCCAATGAAGTAAAAGGTTTCACATATGAATGGGACTCACAGGGACCCTACCACTTACTAATGATCTATTGGCCATAAACAGATTCTGAAAGAGGGTTAGGCATAATATCCACTTGTAAAGCTATAATGAGCTGACTAGAATTTCCAAACTCAAGGTCACACAGATGACCCTAAACTGTATGAGACAGTAAACAAAAACAAAACCACGAAATAGGAGGAAGAGTTTTGTAAGGGGTTGGGGCCAATAAGGATGGGAGAGGTAATGGGATGGAGAGTGACCAGAAAACTCAGTTTGCATGTTATGATATTATGAAAGAATAAAGTTTATTAATAAAAGAGCATAATTAATAATTAAAATAATAAAAGGGTAATTAAAATAAAAATTATTAATAAAATTATTTTATTTTAATTAAAATAAAATATTAATGAGTGGAGACATTGACTCAATAGTATGTGCGTGAGCTAGCTCTCTCCACCCTTGATGATACAGACCCTGGACACAAAGGACAGTTTCAAAAGGAAGTGAGCAGAGAGCCCCAGAAATGCTTTTTTAATTCAGCCAGCAATTAAGAGATAATAATAATAAAGAAGTGATGTATAACAGGACCCACAAGCTGTGGCTATGAAACTTTAAAAATGTGACATATGAGATTCTAAGGATGCTTCCGTTTAAATCATTCATATGCTGGTATCTGTAGGAGAGAGAAGAGTTTGTGAAGTTCTCGAAGCAATGTCAGTTAGGTGTCCCAAATGATCAGCTCATCTTGGCAGAACTTAGAGAAAAAATTTGTGGCTTCATTCATCCAAAAAATGTTCATTGAAAACCAATTTCACAGTAGATAAAATTCTCTACCTCCATGAAGTAAAGGTTAAGTGGTAGAAAGCAGTGGACACAAAGCTAAGTTCTAACTTGTTAGACAATGATACATATTAAATAAAGTGTGGAATAAGTGCTAATGATGAGTCCTTCATTGTTGACACAAAAATTGCTGCGTTCAACAATAGGTGCTTATAGCACATGTGTCTGTAGCCAGTCCCATGTTGACCTTGTCTAAGGTTAGCTGAATGAAGCAGACCGCAGCAAAGGTAACGGGGCACCTGTGCTTGACCGACATTTGTCTCAATCTCATGTATGTACCCTAATCTGACCTTTAGGGCTTTAGAAAAGATTAGGAGAACATGTGGAAACATTCTAGGTCTACTGGGGATGTCTTTCTGTATGCTGTGAATGTGTTACTCTGATTTGGTTGATAAATAAAACTCGGATTGGCCAGTAGCCAGGCAGGAAGTATAGTATAGGCAGGATAAGCAGGGAGGAGAATTCTGGGAACAGGAAGGCTGAGTCAGGAGTTGCCAGCCAGACACAGAGGAAGCAAGATGTGAAGGCAGAACTGAGAAAAGGTACCAAGCCATGTGACTAAACATAAATAAGAATTATGGGTTAGTTTAAATGTAAGAGCTAGTCAGTGGTAGGCCTGAGCTAATGGCCGAGAAGATTTAATTAATATAAGCCTCTGTGTGCTTACTTGGGTCCAAGCGGCTACAGGACTGGCAGGTGAGAGAGATTTGTCCTGACCATGGGCCAGGTGGGACACAGGAAAACTTCAGCTACATAGGCCTCTTGAGCTTTTCCGACTGTATCTAGAGCATCATTGCTTTCCATTCATTCTTCTATCCAATGAACGCGAATGTACGTTGACTTCACCATCACTGTGACAAAATATGTGCCCTCATCAACTCGAAGGAAAAGTATATCTAGGCTCATGATTTCATACCATAGTTGTTTGGCTCTGGGACATGAGTAGGATGTCCAGACAGCAGGAGCAGGTGGAGAAGCTCTGCTTCTCACCTCATAAAATACAGGAATCAGAGAAAGCAGAAGAGTCACTGAGTGCTAGGTGTAACCTTGAAATGCATGTCCCCCAGTGATCCACTCTCTCCAACTAAGCCTACTTCCTAAACTCTCCAGAAACTTCCAAAAGAGTACCACCAGCTGGGGACCAACATATGAGCCTGTGAGGGAACAAGTTTGCCAATAACAATGATATTATTGATGCTGGAAGCAAAAGACCAGGCAGGTGATACTATCTACTAGGGGAGAGACCTGAAGAATCATGTAAGAAGAATTAGGGTCAAGATGAATCTTTAAAAAGTGGTAATCAATTGAGCAATTTGGTTCAATTGGTCCATATCTAAGGAGGTAAAGTATCTGATATAATTACTCCAAGTGCAAAGCCCATGAAGCAATATGTTGTGTGTGTGTGTGTGTGTGTGTGTGTGTGTGTGTATGTGTGTTTAGGGTTGCATATATTAAGTTATAGCAAATAGATAATTACATCACTTTAAAATTGGATCAGGCCCTCTGAATGGGTGAGACAGTTGATTGGCTTGATCTGTTTGGGAGGCATCCAGGCAGTGGGACCGGGTCCTGTGCTCAGTGCATGAGTTGGCTGTTTGAAACCTGGGGCTTATGCAGGGTCGCTTGGCTCGGCCTGGGAGGAGGGGACTGGCCCTGCCTGGACTCCATTGTTTGTTTGTTTGTTTTTGTTGTTTTTTGTGGGGTTTTGTGTGTGTGTGCTTTTATTTGGTTAAACTTTGGAGGGTTTTTATTTTGTTATGTTTCTTTTGGGGTGTGGTATTATTTTGTTTTCTTGGTTTGGGGGGGTTGTAATTGTATTAGGTTTTTTGATTTTTGAGAAAGAACTTAAATTTGGGTGGGTAGGGAGGCGGAGGGGATCTGGAAGGACCTGGAGGAGGAGGAGAATATGATCAAAATATATTTAAATTTAAAAATTGTTTTAAATAATAAAAATATGATATAATTTTAAAATATATGTAATCATTAAAAATATGCCATAAATAAGGAATTTATAAAGTCACAAATTATGTAAAGTTAACATAAAAAGCAATGTCATCCTTGTATGTATACATAACTAAATATAACACATAGCATAAAAGAAAGTCAACTTGGCAATTAGTAAATATAATAATTAATATAGTAAGAACAGTAAGTACCTGAACTAATTTCCAATAAGAATGTCTAAACTTTAAGAAAAAAAAATCTTTTTTTTTAAGAAAAAAAAAATCTTAACTAAACTTAAGTGAACGGAAATACATATCAGATACTTAGTAAAACCATATTATAAATAGATAGCTTTCCCTGAGGTGATGTACAAATTTAATGAGATAACACTGAAATGCTTTAAGCATTCTTTTTGAAAACTAGAAAAATTAACTGTTTCACTTGAGGAAACAAATATTGAAAAGGGTGGGAAAATACCTAGTAGTCTCAGCAGTTATTAAATATGAAAAATGTCTCACTGCTGTGGATATCACTCTGTATCAATAAAGCGCTGATTGGCCGGTAGCCAGACAGGAAGTATAGGCGGGACTAACAGAGAGGAGAATTGAGGGAACAGGAAGGTAGAGGAGAGACGGCCCGGAGCCGCGGGCAGGAGAAGGAAGATGTAAGGTACCGGTAAGCCACGAGCCACGTGGCAAAGTAGAGATTAATAGAAATGGGCTAAATATAAGAGTAAGAGCTAGACAATGATAGGCCTGAGCTAATGGCCAAGCAGTTTAAATAATGTAAGCGTCTGTGTGTTTATTTTATAAGTGGGCTCGGAGACTGGCGGGACTTGGAGCTCGGAGACTGGCGGGTGGCAGAGATTTGTCCTGACTGTGGGCCCGGCAGAAAAACTCTAGCTACATCTCACAATAATGTGGAACTTAAAACAAAAACTAGATGGATTAGTGGAATATAATGGGAAATTCAGAAACCAATTTTATTTCATAACCATAATATATAAAACCTCAAGGGTGATAGCTCAAAGCCCATGAAGCAAGTGATGTAACAATAACTTGATAATCGAGTGGGGAAAACATAAAAGCTACATGTGCCCCTTTCCCCAGACATGAGAGTAACTTCCCAAAGTATCAAGGTTATTCTAAAAAAAAATCTATACTGCAGTACTGAAAGTTCATTAAAATTATTTCTTCTATCATCTCTGATGTTGGTGGTGATTGTTCCCAAAATGTCCGTGTGTTAAAGGCATGGTCACCCAGGCGGTACTATTGAAGATGGTGGCTTTCTGTAGGTGGGACTTTACAGGGCACACCTAAGTAATTGGGTATCCTCTCAAGGATTAGGGACTGTTGCCTGTTCTGTCTCTGTCCCCTCTCCTCCCCCTCCCTCCCCCTCCCTCCTCCCTCTCCCTTTCTCCCTGTGAGTGTATTAGTTTCTTTTCCTGTTGTTGTGTTAAAATACCCCAACAAGGCCAGGCGGTGGTGGCGCACGCCTTTAATCCCAGCACTCGGGAGGCAGAGGCAGGCGGATCTCTGTGAATTCGAGGCCAGCCTGGTCTCCAAAGCGAGTTCCAGGAAAGGCGCAAAGCTACACAGAGAAACCCTGTCTAAAAAAAAATACCCCAACAAAAGCAACTTGAGATGGACATTGGAGAAGCACCCTTCAATCCCAGCCCTGGGGAGGAGCGGGGGAGTGCAGAATCAGATGGATCTTTGAGTTCCAGGCCAGCCTGGTCTACAGAGCAAGTTCCAGGGCAGCGAGAGCTACACAGAGAAAAACCCTGTCTGGAAAAACAAACAAATAAATAAACACAGCAATCTGAGGAGGAAAAGATCTCTTTTGCTTACAGTCCTGGGCACAGACCATCAGGATGGGGAAATCTGGACAACAGACGCATAAGGCAGTTGGTCACATGACACCTGCCGTCATGAAACAGGAAGTGGTGATTTCTGGTGCTCAGCTCAAGTTTTTGGTTTTTGTTTGTTTGTGTGCTTGTTTGTTTGTTTGTTTTGTGCAGTCCAGGACCTAAACCAGGGAATGGTGCCCCATGGGTTCAGGGTGGGTCTTCCCATCTCAATTGACATAATCAAGAAAATCCCCCACAAGCACCTGTAGAGCTTTGTCTTCCACGTGAATCTAGACCCTGCTGAGTTGACAAGCAGTATTAAACACGTGAGGCAGGTCCAATTCCCTTCCACCACAATGTGTTCTCTCCTCCGACTGGGACTGCTAATAACATCAAGTATTGTGTTATAGTAATGGAAAGCTAATATAATTTAAAGGTAGGAAAATATGCCTCCTATAATCATGTTTGGAAGTAAGAACGTGGAAAAGGATGAGCATAAACATATAACATAAAATGATTTTGTATGGCAAATTGAGAAAACATTAAAGTGGTAATATCCTTAAAATATAAAGAGTTCATAAAATAAAAATAAAAAGACATCTCTGTTTTAAAGTGTGGTGGAATATTGACCTGAGAAAATTGAGCAGAAAATTAAAGGCCAATAGTTTCTTAGGAAAGGTAGGCAGTTTTGCTGGAAATACAAAAGCAATTAAAATTCCACCAAAATACCATTTCCTACAGAATGGGTAGACCCTCTGAAAGGCTGAAACCATACTGTCAAATTAAGGAAATGTCAGCACTCATATAAATCTCTTCCAGAGTTATAATGTGTGTGTGTGTGTGTGTGTGTGTGTGTGTGTGTGTGTGTGTGTGTAATTTACCCCAGAAGTAACTCTGGGAATCCCCGTGAAAGACTAACACGCAGGACTCACAGGGCTACACATTAGCCTATTAGCTGAAATAACAAAAGCCTGAGAACAGCTCAAACTCCATGAAAAAAGTAGAGTACATCCACATCCACACAGAGCAGGTGGTTGCATCTATTGGAAAGAATCAGTGGCGTCTCCACATACCATCGTCTACACTCACAAGTATCTAGGTAGAAGAGTATACAAACACGGAAAAAGCATAGGAGAGAAAAGAGGATTCAAACTGTATAGTGTGTAAAAAACAAAGAGTGAAAGGGACACTATGTGTGTGTGTGTGTGTGTGTGTGTGTGTGTGTGTGTGTGTTTAGGACTTTTGAAATATACAGAACAAAAACAGATTTTCCAAAACAACTGCCTTTAATTGAAAGTGCAAGAAGAAAAGGACATGGGTAGAGAGGCACTGACCGCCTTTAGATTGTACTTTACTGTGGTTAGACTTGATTTGGACAATAATTTAAACTGTTGATGGAACATAATTCTATAACTTTTTCAAACTGCAGTTGAAGAATTTCCACTGAATATGTTTTTTAAATCCAGGAATTCTAGTTCAGTAGTATAGCGTTAAGTTGTTTCCTGGAGCTAGCAATATATTAAAGAAATTTCAGAATATGTGACTCGTAATACATGGGCACCATTTTCACTATGTCTGGCGTTTTAGTGCTCAGCAGAGAGAGACTGAGTCTGGTGGAGCCTGGAACTGGAAATCAGGTTGCCAGCCAAAGAAGCAACAATAAACTTATTTATAAGCACGAAATGCCAGCAGTTAATAATCATGTCCAGAAATAAAAAATTTATTCCTTTAATGGCCCTGATCTAATTTACATCATCAAATACAAACACACCAGAAAGTCACCTAATTTGGTTTCTTACTCAGCTATCAGTCTGGTTTTTGACACAAAATTGGCTTATTTTCCTTGCTAGTATTTCACACTTTTTGCTATCTGATATTATATTCTCTCTCCTCTTCTCTCCACTCCTCCCCTCCCCTCTCCTCTCTTCCCCCTCCTCTCCTCTCCTCTCCTCTTCTCTCCTCTCTATCTTTATAAGAGAAGCCACAATAAAGCCGGTCACTTTTTGTTGTTTTCTATTTCCACCAAGTATCTGGTACTAATATCTAGCACATGGTTGATGCCAAATAAGCATTTGAAATAAATGAAAATACAAAGGTTATCTACTTCCCGTCCCTGGGAAGTAATGTATTCACAGCACGTTGGGTCAAGTCTATAACCCAGGTATCAGGACAAATAACATTTGGTCTAGACTTTTGATGACACTGAGTCTGGGGGTGCCTATGTGGTGGTAGACAGTAGTTAAAGTAGCGTGCTTTGAAGTCCTTTAGGACACCTTCTCATAGTTCCTAGGTGTTCACCTGGGTAGACAAGTAGTCCAGTCACATTTCTCCATATAAGTGCACATATGGTGTCTGGCACACAGTTAGTCCCAAGAAAACATGCCATTCCTATGTGTAAATTGCCCGAAGGGACAAAGAAAAGAAGTCTGAAGAAATCATGATGACTTCCCACATCTGTCTTATTCATGCCCACATCCTGCTGCAGTCCATACAGGTGACTTGTCGAATTAATCGGAGTGTCAGGTTATTTATAATTCAATTTTTGAATTAAAAAAATAGTAATGAAGTAACATATACTAAATAAAACCTACTAAATCAGACCATTTATATGAAAAGGATGTGTTATTTTACAATTGATGCATCTCGTCTTCTACTCACATACACAGTGAAAGGCACCAAGCCATCAAGTATGTAACATAACAAACTTGTTCTTGACAGTTCACCTGACAAAAGAGTAACTGAGTCTTCTGATTTTTGTTTGACATTTCAGTACTGACACACTAGTATAAATATAGAGATTTTTTTCCTATGAAGAAAATATTCCCATATTCCAAGTCCTTTCTCCTTTCATATTATACCCCGATCCTTCCTTCCATCTATTTTCTGGTTAAAAATGTAGAAATCCAAACCTGATTCCACTTCTGGTAAGTAATGAAAACACACTGACGTACCTAGGCTGACCCAGGAGAGATCACTGAACAGTCTCTTTCAGCAGAATGTCATTTTCTCATCCAAACTGTAGGTCCAGGAATGAAGGCTCAGCTGCCTAAACTGCTCTATGTTTAGATAAAAGACACATTTCTCTTCCTGTTTGTGTATTCCAGGAAAGATAAGGCCTATTCTACACATCTGTGATGGGGCTGTTTCCCCAAACAGCTCAGCCCTTCTTTCCCCATCCATTATTCTCTTTCTGAACACAAAATTTCTCTCTTACAATTTTTCTTTACTAGATATCAACTCACCCTGACAGTATCCAGTATCATCATCTTCAGTGGTCTTGATGATGGATCCTCTGTAATTCAGAGACCTCTGGGGCTTTTCTGAGCTCAAATGTCTATTTGTGTGTTTAAAAGTGACTCTAAAGCCTTTTGGTGTTCCATGCCTGTATTCACAGAGTCAGAGAGGTTAGATGGAGGAGGAGTCTATCGGGGGTGTAAGAACAGTCTGGGCTATAAGGGAAATCTTTCCTCAAATACAGAGAGAGAGAGAGAGAGAGAGAGAGAGAGAGAGAGAGCGACAGAGACAGAGACAGAGAGACAGAGAGCATTGATCTCCCCTTAAAATATTTGACTGCCTATAAGAAGGTGTTTTCTAACATATTGCATGTATACTGATACAACAAATTAAATCTTTCTTTTTTACGAGAGTTACATATTCTAATATATGGATGCCAAAAGGAAAGAAGTCTATCAAATCAATCATTTTGTACCATGGTATATTTCTAGAAATACTTGCTTCTTCAAAAACTAATCTTTAAATTGCCTTTAAAATGATATGCCAATTAGAAATAGGTCCATCCCCACACTTTAAAGCTGAGTATATATATTTTTAAACTTCAAGACAAAAATTATCTGAGAATAATATACAAACTTGGCCTGAATGAGTTCCTTATAATTTCAGAAAACCAACTTGCTGCTGTCAGAACAAATGAAGATTTAACCATGTGTAGCTGAGTTTATGTCATGTCAACAGTGACAAGTAGGTACCTCTCCACCTGAGAGCTGCTGAAAGCACTATTGGATAGTTCCAGAATTTCTGTGGCCTCCCTTTAGGACATGTCTGATATATTGCATTTAGCTCATACTTGCCCACTTCTGATACTCTCCTCTCTGTATAAATTTCATCCAAGAAAAAGACATTTTAACATATTTGCAAAGAATCATAAAGCTTGGTCTTTGCTTTTAAGGTACTTAAGTTGTAATAAAGAAAAGGCAAGCCATCTGGAGACATGGGGTTTTAGAACATTTTTGTTAAGTTCAGAAAAAAAACTATATAAAAGATTCTAAAAAGACCCGTGTCTGTCTTTCCAAGAATTCAAATTGTGAATATTCAAGTAGTATTATCTAGGACAAGCTTAGTCGGGGTCCTTCAATCCAAAGTCTTAGTATTTGCCTAGAAAGGAGGACAATGTGTAACCATATGCTCTTAAAGGGGAGAACACATAATATTAGCCAAATGTATGTCAGTATCCCCTCCCCCCCCCCAACAAATTCATTTTTAACAAAACAAAACAAACAAGCAGAAATAGTTCTTGGATATTCTACTCCCAGATATACTCTACTCTACAGAATATAGGGAGTTGGTGAGAGAGGTTTGGTCTGTGTAATATCTTCACTGAAGAAGAAACATTTTATAAAGCTAAGAATGATCCGGAATGAAAACATAGCATTAAAATATATCTATTACTTTCATGGTTCCTAGAAGAAAGGGTTCTAGACAGACAGTAAGGCAAAGTTTTATTGGAATAGCTCTCTACTTGCAGACAGCTACAGATGAAGCTACAATATGTGACCCCCCCCCCATCCACAGTAAGAAGCAGGTATCTCAGCCACTGAGAAATTGTCCATTAATTCTAAGATCATCAAGTTTGTTTTATCCTTGCATCACAAACAAGAAGAAAAAAATGGTAAAAACTGCTTTGACACTTTAATCCTATCAAAAGTTCTAAGAAGGAATTTGTATTTCTTTAAATAATATTTCAAATAGTCTGTTAATGTTGACAAAAATTATTGACAGCTGGGAAATTTCCAATTTTATTATAAAAGGAAAAATGGCACAAGAGCATTAGGCTCTGAGACTCTCTTCCTCATGTGTCTACAATGCTTTTGATCACCCATTGAGACTGCTTCCCTTCCTGTGGCAGCTGAGAGATGACTGAGGATTTGCTACATCGCCCCCATGCTAGCCCACACTGTCAGCAGAAATGGTACTCCACAGCCAACAGCTGATTCTTAAATGTCTACCATGTAACAGCAAAGAAAATGAGCAAAACACCAAGGAATGAGGGAGCACAGCACACATTAGTCACCCACTGTGTGTTAGCACCTCAGTATTCACGTGTGCCAACTACTAGATGCTCACATTTGTCCTGGTTGGTGTTTTGTCAACTTGACACAAGCTGGAGTCATTTAGGAGGAGGAACTCTCAACTGAGAAAACCGCATCCATAAAATTGGCCTGTAGACAAATCTGTCAGGCATTTTCTTGGTAGATTGATGTGGGAGGGCCCAGTCTTCTGTGGGCAATGCCACCCCTTAGCAGGTGGCCCTGTGTTATATAAAGAAAGCAGGCTGAGCAAGCCATGAGGAACAATGCAGTAAGCAACATTTTTCCACAGCCTCTATTTAGGTTCTTGCCTCTCGGTTCCTGTCTTGAGTCCCTGCCCCGACTTCCCTTGGTGATGGAGTGTGTAAACTGAGATAAACTCTTTCCTCCCCAGGTTGCGTGTAGTCACGGTGTTTTTAATACAGCAACAGAAAGCTAACTATGACAGCACGCAAAAGAGTAAAGCACAATGAGGTGGCAGAGGTGCAGCCCTGGGGGTGGTCCTGAAGATGTCAGGATGTCAGCTCTGCCCCGCAAGTTATAGCGGCCCAAGGAGCAGGGTCAGCAGTGACACAGCCACCCATCTGTTTCCTAAATCTCATTTGAGTAATGTTATATGGGGTGAGTGTGTGGGGTGGAAGATGGATCAGCGTCAGAAAAGGTTGAACTAGGGAAGTGATACCAGCACCAAGAGTTCATTTACAAGATCTAAGTTAATGATCCTGGTAATTAAATATTGGGATGAGAAGGAAGTGGAAACGCCTATGATATTACTTAGTAAATATTTACATCATGCTTAAATATGCTGGAAATTCTCACAAGCACTTTATTAATCCAAACCCATTTAATACTTATGTAAAAGGTCTATGGGATAGACACTATTAGGAAGTAAAATCTATGAATGTTTCGAACAACAGACCATCAGTGAAGTACGTAAGTTGGGTATGGCCATGCCCCTCGTCCTCAATTCAAATGTAATTTTACCATGAACAGAAACTAAGAGTTTATGCCCTTACCTACTGCCAGGTACTGAGGATAGAGGGATGATACAAGGATGGTGGTTCCATTAAGAGAATGATGCTGTTCCAGGTAGATGAGAATAGTTGATACATTGTATCTGTAGTGAACATGTTCACCAAACTGATGCACATAGGAATCTTACTCTCTATGATAAAAGACAGAGCTGGGGATATAGATTGTCTTCATCACCACATACACAAAAATACAGATGAGCATGGTTTGAGATCGCTATGAAGGGCATGCTGAGAAGATGAGTGGGAAGAATGCCGAAAACACCCTGTGTGAGATACAAGCAAAGGAAAAAATAAACCGTAGGATAAACAGAAAGAAAACTGGAAAATTAGAAGTATAAATAAATGAGGAGTGGGGGAGAAGGAGAGAAACAGGGGAGAGGGAAAGAGGGAGAACAAGAAGAGAGATAAAGATTGAAATGCCAGTAAGTTTAGCCTTATTAAAGTCCCTGATAGCCTCTGAAACAAAAGGTTCTGCTATTAAAGTATGGAAGAATAAATAGGGTTGTGAGAAAACAGAGAGACAGTAGGCAGGATTTGGCTTGGAAACAGAAACCTAAATAAATAGCCAGTTTTCAAAAGCAGGGCAGCCTTGTGGTATCCAAGGTAAAGTTGTAAGGTCTTCTGTGCACAGGAGCTCGCATGACGCTTTGAAAGCAGAGTTGAATGCTAGAAGAAATGCCGTCCCTATTGATTCCCTTGTGATTTGTGGAGTGCGAAGGTTCAGAGAGAGTGGAGAGGGAGGAAGAACAGACAAGAGCGGAGCCCTGAGAAATGGAGACAAGAATGCAGGTTAAAGCCAGGCAATGGTGATGCACACCTTTAATCCCAGCCCTCAGACAGAGGCAGGCTGATCTCTATGAGTTCAAGGCCAGCCTAGTTAGTCTACATAGTGAGTTCCAGGACAGCCAGTACTGTTGCACAGAAAAACCCTGTCTTAAAAAATACAAACAAACAAAAATAAATATGAAGGTTAATAAGATTTTAGTGGAAGTGGAAGAAAGTCATTGAAAGCTGTGGGGTACAGGAGCCAGTGCTCAGGGAAAGAGACTTGGGTGCTGCTAGGCAGGAGCATCCATGCATCTCTGCTCTGTGGATTAACAGGAAACAAAAACGGAGAAGCCAGAACATTTTTATGATGGCGTAAATTAATAAGCATGAAGATGTGGTTTATGGACCCTGGAGGTCTCTAAGAGTCATGAAATCAACAAGGTAAAAATTTATTTTAACAATTCTATAAAGTCATGTGGTTTTTATTAGATTAAGTTGGAGATAATATGGAAAGCATGGTTGATAAAGCTGCCAGCACTGTGAATCCACTCTGTCCTGCTACTCACCACTGTCTTCCTCACATTCATGGTGCAATAAAAAGAAAACAAGCCCCACCCCAGAGAGATACATCTCTGCACTTTGACAAGTTGTGAGCCTCTGTATTAACCACACCCCACTGCACAGAGATGCTTCTCTGTTGAGGTCTGAACGTTATGCTGTATAGAGATTCATATTTAGAAAGCAGTTTGATACCATGTCTATTAACAAACTAACAATAGTAGGTTTACCCATGGATTCTGTGAGCTCTACAACTGAGTTCTTGGCCAGATTTACAAGACAGGGGATGAGTTTCTTCCTGTGGATGGGGCCTTAAATCTAATCAGAAAGTGCTTTTTACCTCTATGACACTCATGCTACGTATCTTGACAGGCTGGTCCTTATTGTGGCTGGCAGGGGTCACAGCTGGGAAAGACTGATGACCACTCTTCTCCCCATAGCAACCTGAAGAGCATCTTCGTACTGGGAAAGCTGGCCAGCAGAAAGGAAGCTTCCAGAACAGTATCCACTTCATTTTTCCAAGTCCTGTGACCAAAATGGGTGGTATCTTCAGCAAAGGGGGTCTTATCGTCAAGTCCCGGCGGGCAACCAACAGTGATGACAACAGCTTGCACTGTTGGGGAGAATCTTATCCCTTTTGCACCAACAACTGCAAGAGAAAATGGCATCGATGCACGAATAAAAGTTACGTTTATAAAATTTCAACCATTGGAGGCTGAGGAGATGGCTCAGCAAGTGGAAGGACTTGGGCAAGCACAAGGACCTGAGTGCAAATCCTTACAACTCACATGAAAATATGGGTGTGGCCATTGGAGTACTGTGACCCCAGCACAGTGCAGCTCAGCTCTAGAAGGATTGCTGGGACTCTGGCCTCCAGCATAGCTCCAGATTCAGCTAAAGAGAGTAAGGCATCGAGCAATAGAAGAGGACACCCAACATCCTCCTCTGGCCTCTGCATACTCATTTGCACGCACATCATGTGTGCCTAGACTACACGTATATACATTACACACACACACACAAACACACAGAGATCCTGACCCTTGACATGCTGTGTGAGGAAATAGGAGTACACACAAAACACTTCAGCCACCACAAGCCACAGAGGGTTGCTACTCACAAGGAAAAGCCCTGGGGAGGTTGTCACAGCTCTAATGGGAACCATGTACTTTTTTCCATAGGACACTACTTTTGTTTGAAGAATGATTGAAAGACAGATGTCTACACTCAGGAACATATGTTTGGCTGATATTTTATTTAAAATGAAGAAGGTGAGTTTATCACTTCTGATAGGACTGAAAGCATTAATTATCAGTGAGGAAGTTCTGGCTTCCCAACAAAACTGGAAA
Source organism: Peromyscus nudipes (assembly GCA_902168325.1). Lineage (NCBI taxonomy): Eukaryota > Metazoa > Chordata > Mammalia > Rodentia > Cricetidae > Peromyscus > Peromyscus nudipes. Next base: position 84,013 of record CABHPH010152869.1, read on the forward strand.
TATAAAAAAAAATTAAAGAGCTCAACAGCATCACAATATTGAGAATTTCTCCTACATGGTGTGGATAGCTGTTAGTAGAATGGAGTCCTTTGCCATTTGGAAAGTAATAGGATGCCATGAACTAATAGTCCCAAATGACCTCTGGGCAATACTACAAAGTCATGATTAAGTAGATTATTCACTCAAAACAGGAGACCGGCTGTAGAATCTGCAAGTACCACAGTAGCTAAGAATCACTGGTGTGGCTTCAATTCCCATAACCCAACTTCCCATTAAGAAATGAAGACATGGTACTAACTGAGTTTAGTACCAAAGGAAAATAGCCATAATTATTTATAAAGACTGCTAAAATTTTCTCCTCTTTCCAATCACATATCTGAGTGAATTCAAGCATTCTTGTTTTCTTTATATACTTCAACCACCCATGATGCACCTGATTGAGACAGAATCAGGTATGAGAACCTAATTACCTACTTCTAAACCATACAGTTAAAGGAATGGCCCGGGCATAGTACCATTCTTCCTACTGTTTTTTCCTATTCCTAAAGGAAAATTGGGGAAGATAGTCCTTAAAATAAATAAAATTACTTATTTTTCTGTGTAATGTTTGTATTGTTAGTTTTACTAAATTGATAAAGAAATGTGGTTTTCTAAATTTCTCAGTTTCAACGTCCAATGTGATGAGTGATGATAAACACAACCTACTGTATTAAGTACTTTTCTCACTACTGCAGCCAATTACCTGGTGAGACGCAAATTTTAAGAGGAAGGGTTTATTTGGGCTTACAGTGTGAGGGGATACAGTTCTACATGACAGGGAAGGCATGGTAATTAGGAGTGAGGTGGTTGGTCATGTTGTAACTGCAATGAAAGAGCAGTGTGTGGACAAGAAGGAGGGCTGAGCTATAAATCCAGGGACCACCCCCCAATGATCCATTTCCTTCAGCAAAGCTCCACCTGCTCCAGGGTCTACAACATCAACAGTCGAAGACCAAGGGTTCTAACACGTGAGACAGTTTGGTATAGTTTACATTCATGCCATAACACCTGCATAAAAAGAAGTATTTTGAGTACTCAGTAGTTTTGAAGTGAGACTGATAACGAGTAAGTACTGTTCAATAATAAAATGATAAGAGACTGTAAACCTCTATAGGCAGAAACTGAAAAATGAAACCCAAATTTTTTAAAAAAACTGAGCTTCTATACTTGAAGAGAGGTATGTAGTCCTATGAATTAATGACTTAAGCTAGTTATTCATAATAATTATTTGAAAGACTGACAGTTACACTGTTATTAGAACATTCAGGCCCTTAGAAATATAAAACCTCTTAGGGATAAGTTTGTGCCATTAAATATCCTGTAATATCTCCAAGAATTCTTCTTGACAATGAACTTGAAGACAAAGGGCATGCTCTTTTAAATACATGTAATCTTGGAAAACTGCTCTGTAGTTGATTCTCACTCTTTTATCTTACATAAGAGGAACCAATTAACAGCAAAGAATGTAAGTCTCAAGAAAACGGACAGTAGAGTCTGGGTTTGGGGCTACTTTTTAAATTTAAAGTTCAGGGATTTTACTGGCTCTACTTCAGATATCCTCTTAGGTTTATCACATAGAAATTGGTGAAGAGTTTTTATTTTTACTTTAGCTTTTTATTTTTTAAACTCTAAACCAAGGAATGTTACTCCATTTTACTGAAGGGTCATGCAGTATTCCAGTAGTCTAAAATAATATTGTATCAGAACTCAACTGCCTTCTTATTAGCTGTGCACATTTATTACTAGGATAAGCTACAAAACATATAGCATGCTTTCCTGATGAAGTCCAATATGGCCTTCCTTTTCTGAGCTTCTAGCCACTATAATTAGTCCATACATGGTATTTATGACTCCGGCTCTCATTAACGGCTGTTAATCATGTGTTCCATTAACAGCCACTCTCAAAAACAATCATGACTAAACTGTTAAATAGGTGTGCATTGATGGCCATCATATGAATACCTAAAGCCAATAGACACTGAAATCCAAGAAACAGGAGCAACTTTTAGCTCATATCAGGATCCATATGGAGACTAAATGCATTTCTTTAAAGCAAACAAATTCATGAAAAGTGTTTCCTTATATGAATTTTATTATATTAAATTAAATCTAGACCAGTAGGTAATAAATTATTCTTGATTCAAATGTAAAACCAAGGTTCAACAAGAAACATCAGTGAAAAATCAGATATTCCCATGGACAACATACTATGGCTCTAAGAAATTAAAGGTATCATGGGTAATCCAGGCTGTATAAAATATTTAGGATTTCAGTTTGCTGAGTCATTTTTGAATAGTCTGCCTCTGTTTATGGAAGATTTAAGCTTCCATGAAGACCTTCGGATCACTCTGGAAGGAAATGAGCAATTATGGAGAAAGCTAAGAAATAACAGAAGTTGAACTTGGGGTCTTTTCATAGTCTATTGAGTGACATGAAACTATTATTTCTATATAACTTTTCAATAGACCTTTCAGGGCTAATTTAACACTTGTATTTGGCAGATAAATTTTCTTTGTCTGCATTTTCTCAAAGTATATATTAAATGAATAGGACATACAGGAAATGGATAGGAAAATAGAGAGAGAAAGACAGACAGACAGACAGACAGACAAACAGATTGATGAAGACATGAAATGGTGTTCAGGAAATGTTTCATTTGGAGTAATCGAAGGATGATAATTACTCTCTGTGAAGCATGAGAAACAGAAATAGAAGGGAAATATTGATCTCAGATGAGAACATATCATTGAATAAAGTTCAGGTTCTTACTCTGAAAAGAAAACTATGACTCAATAAGGTAAAGTAACCTATTCAGACTCACACTGCTAGAGATGACAGGGCTATATCACAAGACAATCTGACAGCAAAGGCAGAAGGAAGCACTGTGTGCTGACTTGTCTTCACATGAAGAGCATGAGGATGGTTCTGTGCATCCTCAGAAGACCGATGAATGAGTAGCACACAGATTTCAGCTCAATCATGTGTATTGACACATTTATTCCTAGAATAATGCATTTAAAGGTATTTTAGCAGTCACTGGGAAATCTTATCTACATTAGTGCTGAAATTACACCCTTTAATGGAAAAGGGTAAAAATAATACTGAACGTTGGCCCAAAGTCTATGATTAATAGTTTAGCTGTGAGCTATCTGTTTTCAAGATGAATGTCTAAAAGTAAAATTGGAATTACGTGTTCCTTCTAAGCTTGCTTTCCACAGTCTATGAGAATAGAGTTAAACTTCCCACAACCAATCAAGCCCATTTAATTTCAATGTTTATAGTTAAAAACTATGGGTATGCACAAGCATGTGCATGCACAGGGATGAAAAGAAGAAGAAAACACACCACTATTGAATTTAAACTTGCATTCCTTCAGAAGCACTTGTGAACTTAGACATGAGATCAATTTTTTTTAAACGCATCCTTGTTCTTCATGGGTCTTGTTTGGGCTGTTTCACACTCAAAGGAGCCATGTAGGTCTTTTTAGGAATCTCTACCATAGAAAGAATAAAGCAGTGCGATTTCTTCTTAGTTCAGTCACATGCTCCCCAGAAGCTTGTGACGACCCTCCCCCTCCCCCCTCCCCCCGCTGCCCAAGGAAGGGTAAAAGCTAAAGGAGAAATCTTTCTAAGCAGGTCCATGAGAGGAGCTAGGAGAGGCAGTGCGATCATTAGTGGATTTTACTGGGTTTCGCCCTTCCTCCCTCATGTCTGTGCTTCCTCTTCCCTGGGACAAATTCAGATGCAAAGAGACCACCCAATCCAAGATAAACTGAGGGAATGGGGGCACAAGAAATAGACCTCCCTCACAAAATTTTTCTTTTTCATAGAAAGACCCTTGTTGCTTCAAAATAGATGTGTAGGGTTGAAAATTTGAGAAACTGGAGTTATGTTTTCGCTTCAGACATGGGGATCTTGGGAAAGAAGAAAACTCGTGGGTCTCCAGCGCCAAATCATTGCATTGGGCACTTGAGTGGGAAGAGTGTGGAGGTTTAAGGGTCATTGAGAATGTAACAGATCAGTGACTTCCCTGGCTGATTAGAAAAGGAAAAACAGCGCTGGAAAAAAAAAATAGGCATGTGAACCCCCTACCTTATGCATCCTTGTTGCAAAGAAACTTAACTGCCTCCCTTCCCACCCTTCTCTGCGACGTCCCTGTTTCTGCCCCCCACCGCACCCCACTTTACACTCGTTTTGCTTGGAAGTGCATGGAGACAGGGGAGACTGACTCTCAGAGTTGCTTTGCGCAAAATCCACGCCTTCTCTCTCCTCCCTCCTCTCCAGCCCCTGGATCCCTCACAGGCTCCCTCCCTTCCACCCAGTGAGCAGTGCTTTGGGATGCTAGGGATGCGGCTCCGTGTACTTCTAAGGTGGGAGGGGGCTCCAAGCAGAGGAGAATATCAGACGCTCAGGCGTTCCCTTCTGGCTGACGCTCTTCTCTGGTTCCGCCAGGGCTGGTCTGTGTAAGAAACGGACAGAGCTGAGGCAGCTGGGAGAGGAAGAGGCTGGGGATCGCGAAACCCAAAAAGTCTTGGTGCTCTCAGTTACTGTCCATATCGAGTCCGCGGCAGGCCTTCAGCACCATGGACAGCCGCACCGGCCCGGGGAACACCAGCGACTGCTCTGACCCCTTGGCTCCGAGTTGCTCCCCAGCACCTGCCTCCTGGTTCAACTTGTCCCATGTAGAGGGCAACCAGTCCGACCCATGCGGTCTGAACCGCACCGGGCTTGGCGGGAGCGACAGCCTGTGCCCTTCGGCCGGCAGTCCTTCCATGGTCACAGCCATAACCATCATGGCCCTCTACTCTATCGTGTGCGTAGTGGGCCTCTTCGGAAACTTCCTGGTCATGTATGTGATTGTCAGGTAAGGAATGCCCTGAGCGCCAAGCTCCACAGCGGGGAAGGGGACAAAGTCTGTGATTTACTGTTTGTGTGTGAAATTTTACTTTACTGGGTTTTTTCTCCCTCCCTTGATAAAGCAGTATTCAACATTCCAAAACCAAGAAGTTTCTTTGAGTAAAGATTTTAAGATATGGGTTGGGGGGCGGGGGGAAGGGCTTCATCTTAGATCGCTGTCTTATTCTAAGCTAAGAGTCTCAATCATCCCTCTGCATGAGCTACAAGAACAGTGAGTTGTGAAGAGTGAGAGGTAAAAAAAAATCTAGTTAGCGTTCCCTAATTGAAGGGCAGAGGCTTCTTAGTAGGTTAAAGAGATAAACTCTGCTAACTTTCTCAGACCTGCTGGTTTAGGTTGGACCACAGCCCCACCCATTCTCCTGTGTTTGGGGAGTTTTTATCTTATTCTTCTTCTATCCTGAGGCTACCCCAGGTGGAGGGAGCTTTCCTGGCATCTCTCCAGGGCAGGGTGGCTTGGATATAGCAAGCATGCTGCCTTGATGTTTAAGCCCAGTTTGCACTTTCTTCCTGCAGAGCTGCTCAGGGAGTCCTGAGTGACATCTGGAATTGCTGGGTAGCTCAGGGCATCTACAGGGCATAACAATTTTTCAGTGCTTGCAAATGTGGAAGTCAATTAGGGATGATAAAAGCAACAACGTTATGTATTACAGGGAGCTGTTCAGGATGGTCTGGAGAGGAAAGTGTCTCTGTTTTACTTCCAAAGAGTTTGAGGTCTACTTCCTGTTGTTTGGGGGTGTAATAGATGAATTTGGCAAAGACTGAGCAAGGTATTGTTCAGTGTGTTGTGTTGAGTTACTGTGTTGGTATTGAGATACATGTTCGGATTCTGCCTGTTAGTGTGGACTACTTACCTACCCACTTTTGTTAAAGTAGATGGCTGTCCCAGCACTTTAAAATGGCTCCTGATTTAAGTCCTTCTTCCCAGTGGGGTTATGTGGCATCATGAGCTTGGCACTGTCATGTTCAGTTACAATCTTTGCTTTACCTATCCAGCACACATGTCACAGGCTTCAACAGAGTGCTCAGGTCATTGAAAGATCATTTCCCTCATTATCCCTTTGTTCCCAAGGTACTGCCAATTGCTTGTCTGATTTCTTTAATTAATGATTGTCTAAAAGTAAGACTGATTCCTCTGATCTTTGGGTGAGGAATATGTCTCTGTGAAAAGAGCACCACCTATCGAGAGGAAGGCTAACAGCAGAAGGAAAAAAAACAGGAAGGAAATCAATACGAAAATGTATGCTTTCAAACACCTACTTTCTGCAATTCAGCACAGAGATTCAAATGAGAGATTAGAAACCAGTCTCATCCCACAGTGAAGGCAGTAATTTAAAGATGGCTTTCAGTAAGGAGAATATGTTGTTCATTGTTCCTGGAGGAAAAAAAGAATCACAGAATCATAAAATGAAAGAACTAGAATGGACTAAGGGTTATCTATGCTAGACGAGTGAACCAATACAAAGAAAATCAATTGTTTACCCAAGAAAAGATATTCATTAGTGCAATAACCCGGATGTCACTTAGCTCACGTAATTTTCTGTTAATTAGGATAGAAATTGATTATTTGAGTTAATTCTGTTGCTAGATCAACAGAGAAATCTTGGTTTACAGTAATAATACTGAAATAACAAAATACCCCAAATTTATGGGTGGGTTCTTGGATTTAAAAGGCATGAAACAATTGCCAAAGCATCCAAGAGTCTTTTCTCCTTATTAGTCAGCAGCATCCTCCTTCCTCGTTTTTTATCTCCTCTGGCTTCTATTTTCTATAAAGAGTAGCTCAGGAACCAGTTGAGGCAGACAGTTTGGTCTTTTCCCAGTGCTAAGGAGGTTGCTGGCTGGGTGGATTCATTTTAAAGGCATTGCCTCTCACTTGTTCACTTGGAGTCACATGGTGACACCATGTCACACTGGGAACATGGCATTGTGCTTTATTCTCTGTACTGATAGTTCTGACAGAAGCAGTTCTATTTGAAAGGTCAATCCAAACACCCACCTGTGGCAGAACAGGTGCTTAATTCCATGGGCAGATAACCTTCTGGGAATAAGAATGTGAAACAGAAAAATTGGTAGTCCGGTGGCAGATAAAGTGCTGGTGAAGCATCTGTGGGTTGAAGAAACTGTGCCTAGGTAGCTGAGCATACTTAACTGAATGCCTGGAGGTTGTATGTCGCAGATAATCTCAGAGATTTTGTCACTCTGTTACAAATGGAAAGTACAATAATGAGTCCATGCAATCATGAGAAGAGCTTACTAACATCTACCTGCTTGAAACAGCAAATACGATTAAGTAGTCCATAGCTACAGCTGCTTGAGAGATGGAGGTAGTCTCTTCAAGAATAGCTTAGTATATTGAGTGAATCATAGATAACTACAACAAAAACAGCAACAAAAATAACTGAGATCCTGATGATATGATTAATGTCTCTTTTCTCAGGACCATCCTCATGATCCCTTCCACAACACCAGAAATGAGCAAACCTTATGTAGGATTCTTGTAAAGTTCTGTTCTAAGGAATGTAAAAGATAAAATAGGATTCTGTCCTAGATCAAAGATACGAAATATAAACATGACTCCATAGAATGTCATAGGTAGCCATCACCTAAGAAGACCTTTGGTTTTAAAATGGGGAAAACTGCTTTGTGTATACACAGAAAGAGAGAGAGAGAGAGAGAGAGAGAGAGAGAGAGAGAGAGAGAATTTTCTCCAAAGAGGAATCAGTATTGTGGATTGATACCAGCAAGCCACAGCTCAAATAAACACAGAGACATGCATATATGTGCATAAACACACATACAGTTCCATCAGCTTTGAATTGATACCAGATTGCTACTGTCACCATGGGAATAAGAAAGTGAAAACAAATGAGTTCAGTGGTTTTCGTCATTCATCATGGTACACTCTCTGAAAAGTCTCCATGACTACCATAGTATTGTGAGCCTCTGGTTGAAAAACATTCATCAGCTAATCAATACATAAACCTGTTCCACGTGTGTTTCCATTTAAGGATGTCCTGTTTAATACACATTACAGATCAATTTCCACACAACTCACAGCCTGCAGTGCATGTCTGAAGTCATATTTACACAAAGTCGAACATGCATACTTTCTCTATAAAGCACTTAACAATTTCCCTGTGTTTGGGAGTCTATCACCATACATGTGAGCATTTCCAACAGCAAAGTTGCTGTGGTTGATGAAGACCAGGAAGGTCTCAGACACCAAAATGTCACTTCTATCTAGTGCTTCCTACTTCTTGTCATGATCACAGAAATAATTAGCAGGGCGGGCGGGGGGGGGAGGGTAGAATTAGAATTAGGAAGAAGTTCCCTTACAGAGCAAACGTTAGCCCCCAAGAGGAAGTGAGGGCTTCTCAGAAGAATGTAACAACACCAAGTATTTTGGACCACTCAGTTTTACAGACAAACATTTATAGAGGGGAGGATCATTCATGAAATAAGGTG